>JBBMOE010000037.1:5820360-5881185 GCA_037975065.1 Chaetodon trifasciatus
TATATATATATATATATATATTCATTCTTGTTACTTATTAATCTTTGCATACTTGTCTTGAATATTATATCACCATCTTTTATATCCTTTTTTTATGTAATCACCCTTCCACACACTTTTTTCTATTCATTTCATTATTTTCTTAGTTTATTTATTTATCTTTCTTTCTCTGCCCCTCTAATACTCCTGCGCCACCATAATATCATAAATTTATCTAAGAACAGAACAGACGGCATGGAAAAAGAAGACTGGGTCAACTATGTCCTCATTTTAACCACTACCTCGTGTTAACTAACTGTCAATCCATAAATGCCCCTTCTTAGGGGGTGACCTAAAGCTGGACCAATCAGTCATAAATCTCCTTAAAAAATGTACAAAACAATATTGAAAATATGGTGCCAAAGTTCAAATTTCATATTGATAATTACAGTTCCTTGACGGTGGACAGGGCAGCAGTCCTGACTTTATAATTATTAATAGTAGCAGAAGTAGCATTGGGGAGGTTGGATTAGTACTAGCTTTAGTGTACAGTTTGTGTTTTATTATATTTTCTTAATTTCAATTAATGTTTTATTTACCTCCCTTCCTAAGCTGTCCCCTCATTTTGTTTCTTTCATCCATCCACCCCATAGACTGAAAGTTCAGAACACACACACACACAGAGAGAGAGAGAGAGAGAGAGAGAGAGAGAGAGAGAGAAAGAGAGAGAGAGAGAGAGAGAAAGAGATCAGAGATCAAACCGACACAACACATGACAGCTAACTTGACACTGTTTTTTTTTTTTCATCCCTTTAGATTTGAGTAAGTGGCCTGTTGAAATGCCAGACAGCACACACACTCACACACATACAAAATTCAAGTACTCATCAGGATGCACATTTTCAATAACCCAGTCTCAGTCATTGCTCCACATAAATTTAAGTTCTTAAACTGGAATATAGTAAGCGGGATTGTCTCCCAAGCAAAAGGCAATAAAAATGTTTAATCATACAAATAAACTGAATCCAGACACGTCAAAGTCACCAGAATTCAGTCAAGTTTTCTCTGCTTCTTACAGTTCACGACAAAGCGATGTATCCGATGTATGTATTCACCTTCTGTCTGCAGGTTAAGGCTGAAAAGCCTGGTCTGCTCTGATTGGTTAGGTCCTACAGGCTTGATCCGGTTCTGCTTGCTGTTTTTCTGGTCAGCTCTGTCTGTGTTTTTGCAGCCAGAAAATCACTATAACGAAGTTTATACCTGCCATACATGTCACCACAATAACAGGAGTCTGGTTGGAGCTAATACTATAATAATAATATGCAGTAATATTATAAGCTTGCACAAAAACCATCATGAAAAAACAGTTCCCAGCCTCTCAGCTACTCCTTGATTGGCTTCACGTTGTGTAGGGTAAGTAAACCCTCAATTCACGGAATTAGATGCCGAGAGGAGCAAGAAAAAGGCTTTGGCATCAGAAAACTGCATGTACTGCAAAAAGCGCAGGAGTGGGAACAAAAAAACAAAAAGCGCACTCAACGAGTGGAGGGAGAAATAAAAGGCGCACTCAACAAGTGAAACAGTTTCCCCTCATGGGAGGCTGAGGCTGAGCCTGAGCTCTAATTAGGCCCATGCACTCTAGGTGCGCTGCCTGAGAGGAGGAGTCAGCTGGGTGCAGGGAAACACCCAGCTGAGACAGACAGGGGAACAGACAGACTGACACATAACACTAGGAAAAGGGAAACAGAGAACACTAAGAGCAGACAGATCTAGTGGATCCTCATAGCAACAATATTTTCAAATCAAACTTGAATGAACTATGGGTTTATTTTGACAAAACCAGAGCTGGTGATCACAGGAACAGTGTAAAGCCTAAGAAAGATGTTTTTGGTGAGTTTTGTTTCTCTTGAGTTTGGCTGAAGTGTGTTTAACAATGATTTGCGTGGTAAAATTACTGACATCACCTACGTGGAAGTGGTGCTGGGCCCCATAATACATCAGACAGGGAGGCAAATGTGACTGCTGTTTTGGAACACACATTTCTAAACAGTGGAAAGGATAACTTCTTCTCATATTTTGGTGTTCTCAAGACACACCAGGGATTCATATTTTTGCTGAAAAACCATGAAAAAATGTTTTGTGACCTTGGTCACTTCATTTTCCAAACATATTCAGTGCTAATCATTTTTTGCTGTTTGTGTGTACCCAGTGCATATTTTACCCCTCAGTGTCAACCTTGTCAAGTCACCCAGAGTATTACGTTCTGTAACCAAACCAAAATAAACCAAATATAACAAGACATCACTCTTCAGCCTACATGTTCAGATCCACGTGTGGGAAAGCACACTACTGAACTGCGTGTCATTTTTAAAGTTGTAAAGTTTTGAACACCATCTGCTGCATTCTCTAAAAATAAGTCCAAAGTTATGAATCCATATACATCTTGGATTTATTGGCACAGACATCATGCTGAGCAAAATGTCAGTTACTTCAGTCCCTGACTGACATTCTGGCACTAAGTTACAGTGAGGCTCTGCAGGAAGTCTGTGTTTCTCTTGATGAAAACAAATTACATAAAGACTCCATAAATGAGCAGCCTTTCATGTAGTATATTATTTTAGAATAATGTAACGTCTCTTTCACATTCTTCATGCCGATTAAATTCTCACTGAGCAGCATGTGAGGAAATTGTATGACTGTCGTCACTGATGTCTGAATTGAGGAATTAAAGGAAGTGGGCAAAAGACAGAAGGTACCTTAGAGAGCTGAAGTGAAACCAAAACTTCCACCTTATCCATTTGTAATAATGCTATTAGCTTAAAATACAGCTTTGGAGATTTATCCAACAGTATATCATGTGGTTTGATTCATACACCTGGAGAGGAAAGATACTTTTTTGAAAAAACAATCTAATATTTATTTAATATGACTTGTTTTTCACGGCCTTCAATGAACCCCATTTCCCATGACCCCTAGTCGCGAGCTAGCTATCACGACCCCACCGACCCAATCTATTCCGTACAACAGACCAGGCAAGGAAAGAACTCAGGAGGACCAAGGTAAAGAAGGTAGCAGGTCCGCAGGCATCATGGCATTGTTAAACGCATTTTCAGCCTGAGGCTTTATGGAAAACAAGACTGCACACTGCAAAGAAATCAGCAGTTGCAGGCTGGTAGCAGTAACTTCACACCTGATGAAGACCCTAGAGAGCCTGGTTCTTGTCCATCTCCGCCCCCTGGTGAGCTCATCACCAGACTCGCCAACAACTGGCCTATCAACCATGGCATTGGGTTGACGCTGTCATCACCTGGAAAAGGCTGGGAGCACTGTGAGAATCATGTTTTTTATTTCTCCAGTGCCTTCAGAGCCCACACTTCCGAGGGACACGCTGGTCCACAGTGGCTCCCTTCCTCTACACTGCAGACTTCATACACAAATCAGCTAACTGCCACCTGCAAAAGTCCTCAGATGACTGTGCAATTGTTGACCTCATCACACATGGGGCAGATGGAGAGTTCAGGCAACTGACCCAGGGATTTGTTCATTTGTGCCAGCAGACCCACTTCCAGATAAAAAATATGAGAAAGGCTAGAGAGTATCTACTGAGTAAACGGGTCTTTTGGAATGCATGGGGGGCTCCTAGGGGCCTTTTTTACTGAATAAACTTAACAGACTGGTTAAGAAGCCAGCTCTGTCCTGGGATACCCCCCTGACTCAGTGGAGGTGGTCAAAGAAAAGAAGATGATAGCTAATCTATCATCCCTGATGGAGAACATGTCCCGCTCCATGCAGGACACTCTGACAGCACTGAGCAGCTCCTTCAGTGACAGTCTGTTTCACGCACGGTGTGTGAGAAATACAGTAGATCCTTCCTTCCTGCTGCTTTCAGACTTTACAATCAACACTGCTCCCAGTAGACTGCATGCAACTGACAGATCCACTCATGTGCAATATCACTCCATACCAAACTCTTTAACATCAATATTTTCTATATGCAATAATGTGAATTCAACCCGTCTGCTTTGCTTGTTATATTGTTTAATTATTTATCATAACCTGCTTTTTTACTAACACTTCTTACTATAACATTATCCCCTTTGCTGCTGCAACACAGCAAATTTAGCCACTGTGGGATTAATGAAGGATTTTTTTTTTTTTTTTTAAATACACTTTTATTGGTCACCAACTACCACCCCACACCTCTGAACAGGGGTCTCCCTGAAAGCCAGTTTCATAGATTGAGAAGGATCTGTCACTCTACAGAAGACTTTGTAGAAAAACCTAGTGAAATGAAATAGCGGTTTGTTCAGCTAGCCTATAGCCATATCCTATGTCTTGGGTGGACCAAGTGTAAAAGACAGCACTGCAACAATCTTGCGCTGAAATTGCACCAGTATTAAAAACAAGAATAGAATGCTCTGTCACATGCATAACCACATATTTTCCCAACTAAGGTGTCATCAAGTCAGTTTTAAAAAAGCACTGGCACATTCTGCAGCAGTGGCGGCTGGCCAATAGAGGGTGCTCGGGCGCCGCTCCCCTGGTGTTTTTGATTTTTCATTTTTAAAATAAATGTTTTTAAAATAAACGATAATCACTTATTTTGAGCACCATGTGTGTTTAAGTTTGCAATGACGTGATATATCAAATATAAATTATAATTTTCGGGGAAAATAGTTTCCTGCTCATCTCTGCTGAGTTGCTGGGGTGCTAGTAAAATCGCCCTGCCAGTGCGGCAGAGCAACCAATTACCAACAAGAGATTCAACATAGCTACAGGAATTTATCCAATCAGCGTCATTGAATCTGATGCCCAAAGGGCGATAAATATATTGCCCCAAGCCAAGTGTGCCTGTGGGAGTACATCGTATATCTGTGATGACAATGACAATGATGGACGATGCGTACAGTGAAAATATACAGGCTCTTCTCCAAAATCCATTTGAGAGGAGAACATTGGTGGAAAAACTCAAAGTAAAACAGTGAGGCCCAGATCAGCCTAACATTAAAATAAGCCAACAAGCCAGCGAGAAAGGTAAAGTTTATACAAGAGTCTTCTCTCGTAATTAGTACAGCAGGAAGGCTTGGCTAGCTGGATGCAGTCATGTAAATGCTTTATATTGCTTCCCGTGTTTGCTCTTCAAAACGGCTGGGACAGATACGGCATGGACTGTTACAGGAGTAAGGGATATGAAACATTTATCTGAGAAGATAAAGAAACACGAGAGTACGAGATAACATATGGAGAACATGGTCAAGCTAACAATGCTAGGCAGAGGTAACACTGCAACGCAACTGGATGAAGGGCACAGGCTTGGTGTGAGGAAGCACCTGACTGCAGTGATTGGCTCAAAAGGTCGTGCAATAAAATATTAAGTTAAGGGTACCATCATTTTTGTCCAGGCCAGTTTCATATTCATACAATGTACTCTTCAACAGACTACAACAGAGTACTGTCTGTCTGTATACACACACATTCATTCCCTTGACCAGATTTTTCTTTGTATAAAGTTGACCTTAGCACAACACATCATCCAGCAATGTATTGCACTTCAGAAATTTCTGATATTTTGTCAAAATAGTGTGTGTTTGCTTGTATTATTGTATGTGTAATCTGCTCTGCTTTTCTGGATTGTTCAGTCAAATGTTGAAATTATCAAAATTGTTGCAGATTGTATTTTTCTTGATCTGCTAATTGAAAAATCAGTTAATTGTTGCAGTTCTGATCATATTAGTAACATTTAGCTTCATCATAAATTACTGTACAGTATTTTTCCATTCCAGTATTAATTTCTTAATATAGTTAAAACATAATACTTGCGTCGTCGATTTACCACTAATGCACTGTTTCATGTGCTCAGCTGTATATAAAAAGGTAAAAATGTGTAGTAAGTAAAGTAATTTATTGCCAAAATTGTGGTTGTGCAATATATTGTTTATGTTTTGTGCAAAAATGCCTCAAGTTATTAATATTGGCATTAAATAATTATTATTTCACAGAGCACTGAAATCCTGCCGTTTCTGTTCAGTTGTATTGGGATGGTTACTAAAACTGACTTGATATGGCACAGCCCCACCTAGAATATTTTTCACTAGCCACCACTGTTCTGCAGTCAAATCAAGATCCCCCTCCTTTTAATTTTAAATGTGACAGACTACTTCATACATGGAAATTTTCCACATGAGAAGACCCACACTACCAAGACACTTCGCAGCTGTCTCCCAAATTGGAACCTCCACTGTGGTAACTGTGCACACTGTAACAACACCTCTGAGATTACACATTTTAGTCATCCACACACAGGCAAATAGTTTCCTATCAAAATTTTTATCACCTGCTCCTCCACTCCTGTGGTTTACATGTTGCATTGCCCATGTGGTTTATGTTGGTAAACCACGAGAAAACTAAAGCAACACATCAGTGAACACAGTGCAATATGCAGAAATGACGTGATTATCTCTTTGCTTTGCATGACATCTCTTCCTTACGATTTCATACTATAGGGACCGTTAAGACCACCTAGAGGTGGTGACCATGACCTGTTATTGAAGAGATGTGAAGCTATTTGGATCTTCACGCTGTAGATATTGCCTCCCAGAGGTCTTAATGGTGAGTTTCTACTTAATGTGACACTGAATGTCAGTTTTGAATGGGATCAGCCAGGACATATTCCTATTTGTTTGCCATTATAGTTTATCCAAAATTATGGCCTTTTTTTGCTCAGGTATTGAAGCCATGTTTGGATGATCTTTGTACGTTGTCTTCATCATCCTTATGTTAATGTATTTCAATTATTAGACAATGGGCAATTTTCTATATTCACTACTGTTTTATATATATAATTATATATTTTTTCTTATTTTTTCCTGTTCCCTATTTCTGTTTCTGTTTTCCTAATTCTACTATTATGTGATTGAATGCATTTTATTTTATGCCATGGTAACCTCCTGCCTCTTTAGAGGAACTGAAGCCTTGTCTGGGTGATCTTTGTTCATTGTCTTCATCATCACAATGTAATCCCGATGACATTTTCTATAAAAACACTTTATCTTTATGAAATTTACTATTTCTACTATTGTATGATTGAATGTGGCTAGTTTGTATTTTGATAACTTACTACATACTCATGGACTAGCCTAAGCAGTGAGTTATGATAGTGTTATCCTGAAATCTACCATTAGTCCAATATTATTATTGTCATTATAGAAGAGATGATATTGGATATATTAATTTTAATTGAATTGAGATTAATTAGTGTTTGTGAATAGATTGACGCAGTTGCTGTTCATTGTAAATTGTGGAATGTCCATTCTGATGTTGGGATGGGCCTTCTAATTCACTAAATGTAGACAACTCAGGGTCCCTGACTGGTTGTTGATTCTTTGTCACTCAGTTTTACTTGATGAAAGTCTAAGGACCAAAACATTGTATCTCCAGTAAGGTTTATTGCAAGTGAAGGGACAGTGTGCAGGAGGCCTCCCTTCTCCTGCCCATAAAAGTTAAAAAAAATAAAGAATTCGGTAAAGAAGAGAGCATTTGGTGAATTTTATGGATGTGGATGAAACCAAGTTACAATGGCAAAAGTAAGAACAAAGCAAGCAGAACAGAGGCTCGTTTGGACATGTCATCACATGTCATGGCTTTGGCTCTCTACTTGCAAAAGGACTTAACTTTTATTGGAGGCTAGCAGCATTAGTACAGTACATACTGTCATGGTCACCCTTTAATGCAGGAATATGCTAGATGTTAGATTATGTCAGATGATGTCTCTTGTTTTCCCCTCCCCAGTTGTGCACTTTGTTGAGGCCATCATGTGGGTTTATATGTGCACACATACCTTGCAGTAAAAAGAGACAGTGGAGGCAAGAGAGGCGGACACGTGGGCCGATAAGATAGTTTCGAGGTGAGCACCAAGACATTGTAATACTCAAACAACGCTGGCATAACAATATTGTTGGCAGCATGTCAAGTGTTGTCCCGAGGGTTACTTGCATCACTAAATCTAACACTGGTGATCCTGGATAACTGGTATCATGAAGCTCCTTATCACCTGTCTCTGCTAACACTGGGATTTTCAGCAGAAGAAGAGGTGGATTGTTATCTGCAACACTACAAGCCAATTACTCAGAACCATGAATGAAGTACTGAGACGAGATAAAAAGGTCAGGTGGGAAAAATACTAACTGCTCTGTGATTGGACTTAAGGTTGTACACGCTATCTGTATCCCAGTCATGAGTTATCCATTGTGGATCATATGATAATATTTGTGAGAGCATAAGAAGCCTGGTTATTTATACATGTTTCTTACACAGTGTGGTGTGAGCACATGAACTCTGGGGGCTCAAAAATTAGCTGCAGCTAGCTGCTTAATTACATGAGAGCAAGCGTCAGCCCCCTACAGTGTTTCCCTCTGCAGGGTCTGACTCCTCTCAGTGTCAGGTGTTTAGCGCAGAGCAAGCAGTGGGGTTGTATTTTTGTCTGCATTGGACACAAAAATAGACTTTAAAGTAAATAAGGAACACTGTATGCAAATTAACCTTTCCTAACTGACAAAATGCTAATTCATTAGTTCCAAAAAAACAAAATCTCTTTAATTCTGTATATCCATAATCCACAATTGTTTTACTGTCTAACATTCATCATTAATTCACTTAACAAAATGGAAAATCCAGACCATTCTTTAAGATTTTATTAATCACATTTTGGGGGAAGTCATAACTGAACTACAACGCACTTTTTCCTTGTTTATCTAATTTGTTTAATTGAACTTTATTTTTTCAAATGATGCTCTAATGCTTTGTACACTTTGAATCACCTTTGTTTGAAAATTCACAACAATTTAACTTGCTCTGTCTTGTTTGTCATATTATTTTCATACATTGACGAGATTTTAGTAGTATTATTAAAATGGAAAGAGGGCTTTGATCATATTTATGTATTAAATCCAGCTATTAGAGGATTGCTCATGTAATGCACTGAAGAACTGTATCAGTTTAAGAGCGCTGGGCTGCTGCCATGGTTCAATGACGACTGACCCTCAGGAAAATTAAGTTGGGTCTTTTAATCACAGCATTTGGATGATACCTCTAATGATTACCTGTTACTCCTGCCAATCTGAAATAGATTGAGTAGGCCCCAGAGATGCTGGTGTGTCATTCTGGGATTTGCATTTCAAGTCACAGAATCGTATTTAGTGCCAAGAAGTCGAGAAGGAACCATTCCGAAGTCCAGACTGTATACATGTAGTCAGTAGAAGTGGTTAAGAGCTTGGTATAGCTTTCATATTACTAAATTATTTAATGGATTGATGCAAGAAGATGTTTTTCAGGAGTTAATGAAGTATTCATCCTGAGTAGATGCTTGCTTTGTCCTGGTTCAAAAATACAAGATTTACCAACAACCAATAATGCTGATAAATCCACAGTTCATTATGTTCATGACTAATTCTGACTCTGCTATTCACATCTATGTTTCCATGCATTACCACACTATTTAGGATTATTTGCACCACCACCAGTGCTCATATGTTAAATATGTGATCTTGCAATTAATGTGGTCCTCTCACAAGACAAGAACGTTGATATTGTATGATTCTGCAAAACCACAGACTAAGATTGTGATGTTTTATAAAAACATGCACTCTAAATTACTTCTGTGTATGTTTACTGTGTATAAAGTACTGATGGCACAGTTGACAGTTAGATGTTGATTTACAATAATCTACTGTAATTATACTGAAGATAGTTTAAAAAGAACAATACTATACTGCCACAAAACAGTTTTTTACTATATATATTTGTGTGTGTGTGTGTGTGTGTGTGTGTGTGTGCGTGTGTGTGTGTGTGTGCGTGTGTGTGTCTTTTGGTCTCTTTCTACTGTATTTTAATGTATATTGTCCTATATCCAGTTAAATGAAACTATTACATCTAATTATCACTAATAATCACTACTAATGCTAATTATGATTGCTTTTATTGTTTCTAATAATGATTGTATTGTATAATGTATAAATTGTGTAATTATCTCCACTTAGAAATATTGTACTATTACTATAACTCTGAATAATATTCCAAAAGGCAATTGACACAATGTTCTTAATAAAAGAGTTTTTAATCAAATCATTTCAACTTCTAGATACCTTTTTAATCCAATTTTCATCCAAGGTTATAGCGTTTTTTTTTTATGTACAGCTCAAACACAAATACATTTGCTTTGTCCAGAGTTCTTAGAGTTTGTTTAAGGACTCAAGTTTCACTTGTCTGCCTCAAACGGGACAGGGAGGACTTGATTAACCTTAAAAATCCTTGCTCACCTGCAGTGGTGAGGTTGCCATTGGGTCATTTGCTGCCTACGACTGGCCCTCAGTTTGAAGTCGTCCATTCAAAATCAGTCAAGGTGAGAATGAAGCAGCTGTCATGCAGGCTGAGGGTCATCACCTTCCTCTTCATTTCTTGTCTGACAGAACAGTTCTTGCCATCCACAGGCAACCTGTTAGCAATCACACCAGTCAATAAATATGCTTAGAAAGAAGACTCCAACACTCACCAAGTCCCCCAGTTACTTCTGTCCTGCAACTTTTGAATCCAATTCTACTGTTGCCTGTGAACAAGCTTCATTGTACATGCAGCACCCTCCTGATACTAAGCACTGAAGACCTGGTAGCTTGCCAAGAGCACTGCAAAGGCAGCTGCAAAGTTATCAGTGTTGTCCAGCATCATACAGCACCATCCAACTGGATGCTGTCACGATTTAATGTTCTGAAAATGAAAGGACAAATCTAAGCTACTTTATTTTTTTCTGAAAGTAACCTCACTATGTCAGTAAAGTCCATGGAGAACTTTACACCATCAAAAACCTCACTGCATTCGTTATGGTAGCATTTGCATGTTATTTGTACATATTCAATGTTACAGCAGTGAACAGTCTTTTTTCAAATATACAGCCCATAGCCTACAACAGCTACAATGATTAATGATGGTATCTGACAATATGATTAGTGTCCAAGAGTAGAGATTGTTTTAATTAGGTAGGCATGTCTAGGTTAAGTGTGTGTGCTTGTGTGTGTGTGTGTTGTGTGTGTGTGTGTGTGCGTGTGTGTGTGTGTGTGTGTGTGTGTAAGAGAGGCCGTGTCTTTAGTGATTCTGGTGTGGTGTGTGGAGTCGTACCACATGTGTGGTGGAGAAGAAACTAACAAAGACACAGGGCATGGTGTTAATGTGATAGTGATAATCAATATGAAGTAATCGCTATCAACATAATGATAATGAAAACACTGTAACAATAAAAAATTACTAACACTAAAATAAGTATTATATGCAATACAATATAATATAACAACCATTATTGCAATTCATTTGAGATTTATATAGCAATGAGGGCAGACTGGGCCATCAGAGAGATGAATGAGAGGCCCCCCCAACACAACCTGCTGGCAACACAGCCGCAAATCCCAGCGGGAGACAGGTGGGTCTGGTCAGCGAAGGGATCCACCCCTACCCCACTGAATTTTATTTATATAAGATTTTTTTTTTTTTTTTTTTTTCTACCTTACTTTGTGCCATTCCCAGGCCCCGGGGAGGGCATTGGCCCAGACCATTGGTCCAGTGACCAGCACCTACCCCCTTCCTTCTCCACCAACCCCATCCAAGCCCGTTACTAAAAAGCAGTAGCAGTATTACAACGAAAAGAGCCACAAGTCTAGTATGAGTATGAATAGCAATGTGATATGTGTATCCATACTGATGTGTGAACAAAAATCTAAGTAATAATAATAGTTATTATTATTATTATTATTATTATTATTATTATTATTATTATTATTATTATTATGGGGTGGTGTGTGTCTTCTTTAAGCTCAGGTCTTTTGTAGGACTACACTCTTTTGGACTGAGACCTCAGATGTTGTACCTGAAATCTGCTGGAGCCGCTCTCCCAGTTTGGGGGTCTCATCTTTGCACAGCCTGCACCTTGAACTCTGTCTGTTGTGGCAGACCCCTGCCTCCATGGATCTGGTGTCATGACCAGGAATTTATGTTATGTTTAGTTTTTGTCTTTTGTTTATCTTGTCTCGTGTCTTTTATTTTGACATCCCTCTCTCCTCTCGTTTCAGGTAACTTGCCCTTCCCTCGTGTGTCTCTGATTGTCTGCTCCGTCCTGATTATCTCCACCTGTTTCCCATTACCTTGTGTGTGCATGTATATATAGTCTTTGTCTCCCTTTGTCTTGTGCCAGTTCGTCTAGTCTCATTGAGTCAGAGAACCACTCCAGTCCCATGCCATGCCTCTTGTCTTTTCAGGTTTTGTATTTATTTGTTACTTTGTCTAGCCTTCGCCATTGTCTTGCCTTTAGTTACTTTGATCTTTGTCTAGCAGTCGCTATTGCCTTGCTTTAGTTATTTTGATACTTTGTCTTGCCTTTGCCATAGCCTGAGTCGCTTTCCTCATTTGAGAGTCTTTTGTTCTTGTCTTTTCCTCGGTAGAGTGATTTTCTGTTGCTACTTTGTCATTAAAGATTGTTTATTTGCACTTTGACTCCGGAGTCGTGCATTTGGGTTCACGTCCTACTTCAGTTGTGACCTGGTGCTTAGGGCATATTCTCATGCATTTCGCCACATGCCTATTCGTCTTAGCCGCTAGGGGCAGGTTTTTGGTCGGTAGTTGGATGGGATCGCACCCCTCTGGGGGTCCTTCATGATGAGGACTGCCCAGCCTTGGGTCAACCACTCTGGCTGGGTTCCATCCATCAGTAGTTGGTTCATCTGTACTGGCAGGTGTTCATGGAGTGCAGTTGGCTTCTTAACCCTGTAAAACCCAAACATAGAAAAACACTAAAAAAAATTTTTTTAGAAGTATTGCAGCGGTGTGTGGAGGAAAGTTGCATCTTCTGTGACAGCTGGACCAGAAAAAACAGTATTGGGACTGATAAAATCCTTTTTTTGCCGGCGATATCTGTCACGGGGCTTGATGTGTTCAATGTCCACATTGGCTGGGAAATCAGTCGGTTGTTTGTTTTCTTTGTCCACGCAGGCACCATCATCTGACTCCTCGTCACTCGCATCAGTGTCATCAAACTCTATATCCACATCACTTTCTCCATTTTGGACGATCCCAATCACATCCTGCACACTGTACCGAGGATCTCTCCTCGCTAGTGGCATTCTGAAATGGAAAAAAATAAAATTGAAACAAATGCATATATAAACAGCACACATGCTAATTAGATTCTAGATAACCTGCAGAAAAAGAGGGGATGGTGGGGAGATTGATTTCAATATGAAGTGTTTACACATTGCACTGAAGTAACCTATTCACACATTTAACTGGTCACACAATAGTGTATAGCTGACCAATTGTAAACTCTGATTATCATACTAATAGATATGCAGGTAGCCTCCAACTTACAACAACACCTTACATTCCTGAACATCAACACCTGCTCCAGAACAATGGAAAAAATGCCCTCCCCCAAGCATCACATTCACCCAACGTTGTAATATTGCAACAATTACAAAACAAGCTCTAAATAAAATGTAAGGCACAATTTCCACAATGACTACATACTGACATGTTCTAGACACTGTAATAAACACATAAAAAAAAATATTTAAAGCATTTTACTTACTTCAATCAGATAAATCCAATCCAGTAAATTGAGGGGATGATGCTCTCTCAAAAATCTGGAGGTTGTGTGACTTCTTGACCTGAGGGCAGGCCTTATATACAAATGTATGACCCAATAGCATTCTGAGACTGAACAATAGGACCAAATGAGTATGTTAATGTGGTTGAACCAAAAAATAAAAATAAAAAAAAAGGTTTTTTGGGGGATAACAAAAATTGTTGTAATTCTGCAACAGTGGGTCTTACAGGGTTAAGACAGTAGGTGTGGATTCATGAATTACAAAGTTACAAAGTGGTGGACATTAAAATGAAAGGTAAAGACACAGAACATGAACAACAGCTAAACAGGGACCTTGAGCCTTACCAGGCAACACAGAGTTATCTTTACTTTGTCCAAAATCTGAGTTCTAAAGAAAGATGTTTTGCTGTCAGCTAGGGATGATTTGGCCTGGCTTATTTGCAGAAGTGGGCTCTGCTCATGCAGTTGTAAAAGGCGAGTATATCATAAGCCTCTGTGTTAAATGCAGAAACACTCACTGTTATCCACTTAAATTTAATGAAATGATTAATACAAATAGAATAGAATACATAGAATCTACTAGGAAGATTTATTTGTTAACACTCAAGATGTGTGGTGCCATTATGCAATTTGTCAACTTCTCATTATGGTTTTATGTTCTCTGTCATAAATTAAAATGGATATATAATCATCATCAATATTGCTTCTGCAGGTACCACCTGCTGGTGGAGTAACACAAATGAGGTGTTTGCCCCAACCAAAACTAGCCTGCTCAATGATGTATTGTTACAGTACAAGATACTGACTACCTACCGATTTATGCCATATATTAATTGTCATTACTAACCCAAAGCACTGTAGAGTCTATTTTCAGGTAATTTGGTGTGCTGCAGAGATAATTAGAATTTCCCATAAATGGGGCAGCAAAAGTCTCTGTTGATTAGTTCAGTCAGGAACACTTGTCATGAAACTAAAGCCATTACCATACAAACTATTATACAAAACGTTATTATACAGACTGCACCAGAACCTACACCTCCAAAAGGTTTTATTTCATCCACAGTCTTTCATGTATGAATGATGACTATACACACACACACACACACACACACACACACACACACACACACATGTTTGTTGTTAAACTAATGTGTTCTCACATTTTAATATTTTCTAATACTGCTCAATGCAATGCAAAAAAACTGAACCTCACTCTTAACTCCTCAGCCACTCCCCACCTCCCTCGTTGAACTGTATAATTTTAACATTTGCATTACTCCTTACTTTCTGCTTGATGTTACCAAATTTTATTCACCTTCAAAGTTGTCCTGCTGGAGAAGGATTGGCAAGATATTCTTGAGCAGTGCTGGCTTTCTGTCCTGCCCTCGGCCTTCTTGGTTTCAAAGCATATGTGTTGTATTACAAAGGCTGGCCAGTGGGTGACAGCAAGAGGGACGATGTACTAGTGTCCACTGTTGTGGCTGATGTGCAACTACACCATCAAACCCCATGCATGTAGAAGACAATGGCTTTTGAATACTTGTCCATAGGCCTAAACCCCCTCAGCCAGATCATCACCAAGAGTGGCTTTGGATACCGATTCCGAAGTGGGACAACAATCAGCCACCTCCTCTACATGGATGACATCAAGCTGTATGCCAAGAGTGAGCGTGACATTGACTCCCTCACTCACCTCACCAGGATATACAGCAATGACATTGGGGTGTCATTCAGACTGGATGGTGTGCAGAAGAGGGAAGATGATCGCCACTGAAGGGGTTGAACTACCTGAAGGCAACATAGCAGATGTTCAGGACAGCTACAAATACCTAGGGATCCCACAGGCAAATGGCAATCATGAGGAGGCAACACAGAGATCAGTCACAGCCAAATACCTTCAGAGGGTGAGGCAGGTCCTGAAGAGTCAGCTGAATGGCAAGAACAAGATCCAGGCAATAAAAACCTACGCCCTGCCAGTAATCAGATACCCTGCTGGTATAATATCCTGGCCACTGGAAGAAATGGAAGCCACTGATCAAGACAAGGAAGCTCCTTATGATGCATGGAGGGTTTCAGCCTAAGTCCAGCGTAGGCCATACACTAAGTGGAAGACAGGAGGCTGCAGACTAGTGAGCGTCAGAGCCACTATCCAGGAGGAAACAGCAAGCCTCTGGGAGTACATCAGGAAGATGGCCCCCAATGATGACCTGCTGAGTGAATGCCTCAGGCAGCAGAAGCCCAGTAAGGAGGAGCCAGAAGGGTTGGCATGGACAGGCAAGCCCTTGCATGGCATGTACCATCGACAGCTTGAGGAAGTGGCTGACATAGCGAAAACATACGAGTGGCTGGAAAAGGCTGGACTGAAAGACAGCACAGAGGCACTGATCATGGCCGCACAAGAGCAAGCCTTGAACACAAGGTCAATAGAGGCTGGGATCTACCACAGTAGGCAAGACCCCAGGTGCAGGCTGTGCAAACATACCCCTGAGACAATCCAGCACATAACAGCAGGGTGTAAGATGCTGGCAGGGAAGACATACATGGAGCGTCACAACCAGGTGGCTAGCATCGTACACAGGAACATCTGAACCGAGTATGGGCTGGAGGTCCCAAGATCAAGGTGGAAGACGCCTCCAAAGGTGACAGAATGACTGAGCCAAGATCCTGTGGGACTTCCAGTTCCAGATGGACAAACTGGTGATGGCGAACCAACCAGACATAGTGGTGGTAGACAAAGAACAGAAGACAGTCACAGTGGTGGATGTAGCCATCCCAATTGACAGTAACATCAGGAAGAAAGAGCACAAGAAGCTGGAGAAATACCAGTGTCTCAAGGAGGAGTTGGAGAAGATGTGGGGCATAGAGGCAAAAGTGGTCCCAGTAGTGTTCTCCCAAGCTGGGAGAATGGCTCCAGCAGATATATGTATATATATATACACAAAAATACAAATGATATTTTTTTTGTTTATTGTTTACAAGAAAAACTAACAAAATTAAATTCTTGACAGTTTCAATATGTCAGTTCTCAACATTGTCGGTATCAACAAATAATGAATGTGTTCAAAACTAAACAAAAAAATAAATAAACCATCACATCATCAAATTAATATTTAGTAGTCTTTCCATTAGCATGCAGTAGAGCTCTAATCCTGGCTGGCATGTTCCTTACGAGCCTTTAACACTGTTGAGGGGTAATCTTGTCCCATTCTTCTTGAATTACTGCTTTTAATTCTTCTAAATTCTTTGGTTTACGCTTTGAAACAGACCTTTTGATAATCCACCACAGATTTTCAATGGGGCTTATGTGCAGGGATTGAGCTGGCCACTCTAAAACCTGGATACTGTGCTCCTGCAGCCAAGTTCTACTGGCCCTGAATGTGTGGCAAGGGGCATTATCTTGATCAAATATCCAGTTTTGACCTCGACGGAACTGTGCATGTGCAGAAGGGAGCATGTGGGTTTCGAGAATGGCACAATCCTTGGCAGAGTGATGTGCCATCACAGACAGTGAGATGACCAACACCAGCAGCACTCATGCATCCCCAAACCACGATACTGCCTCCACCATGCTTGACAGTAGGTACTGTACATGCTGGAGATAATGGCCTTCTGTGTATCCTCACATTAGCAGGAGGAAGATAAAGCTAGAAACTGGACTCATCTGACCACAGAATCTTCTTCTAGTTCCTGACTGTCCACTTCTTGTGTGCCTGGGCCCAATGACGCTAGGCTAACCTCTGTCTCTCATTGATCAGGGGCTTCTTGACAGCCTTGTAGGACCTTAAGCCATGATCTAAAAGTCGGCCATGTACAGTGCGGGTGGAACACTGGACATCAGTTTGGTTTGACTACTGCTGCTGAAGTTCCTGTGATGTCATTCTGCAGTTTTCCCTGCACATGCGGATCAGGATGCGGTCATTTCTTGCTGAAGAAACCCTTGGATGCCCAGATCTTGGTTTGTCTTCCATGCTGTTGGTTTGTCTGTATTTCTGCAGAGTGTATCCAACTGCTGAAGGACTGCATCTGCACTTCCTGGCTATCTGGCGGCAGCTGTACCCTTCCAGGCTGAGAATCTGTGTCTTCAGGCGTATTTCCTGCGTTAGGTTCCTTGTTTTAGCCATTTTTGTCTCTGAAGAACTTTCAAATGTGCTGGTTTTATATAGACATGAAGCACGGCAACAAAAATTGTGTCTTTTAATAAAAAGCACGACCTTCATTAGTGGATCACTGGTACCAAAATAACTCAATACTCAAAATTTCTTTTGTATTTTTATGGGCCCAATGAATTTTTAGCTTTTAATGGCTTTTTTAGGATTTGTTTAGTATTTTGGCTGTGACTGTACTAAAAGAAATTGCACTTGAAGACCTAAGAGCGATTCTTAATGCAATATTTCACATATATGTGTGTGTGTGTGTGTGTGTGTGTGTGTGTGTGTGTGTGTGTGCGCGCTCTGAAAGATCTGCATGAGCTAAATTCTCACATCAATATGTTCAATGATAATGCTAGCATGTTGATATTTATCAGGTATAATGTCTACCATGTCACTATCCTGAATCAGATGTCATGGCAATCCATCCAGCAGCAGTTGAGACATTACCCTCAAATATGAGATTCATGGTGGCACTGTACACTCTCTATGCTCTGCAGATACCTGTACAAAATCCCATGGCAATCTAATCAAGAGTTGTTGAGATATTATTTTCGAAGTGAACGACCAAGCGACACCTCTTTCTAGAAAGTCCCCATTACTCTGGATAACTCAGGATAGTCCATGTTTTCATATGTTCTGTGTATTCAGTAGAAATTGTTCTAGCTGCACATTTTGTCAATTCTTTTACATTTTTCAGTGCTGTGAGTATGAAAAACAAATTTCCATTCAACACCTGGACAAGTAAAATATAAAAACTACTGCATATGATAGGTACCTGAAGTAAATGGGGTTTTTTTAAAAGTAATTCATTTTAATTTTTAATTTAATTGAACTTTTGTTATATAAATCAACTGACCCTTAAAAATTAAGTGTCGTTCCGTAGACGTGTCTAATAATGTTTTACTCACCTGACCAATTGAATCAAACTAAATTGGTAGAAACTAAAACCTTCAAATCTGTTTTTTAATCTGATTGCTCTGAAAATATCCAAAGAATTATGGCAAATGCTACTTGACCCACATCTGATGGATGTGGTTATAGTTGTTTAAATAACACAAAACATTCACATGTTGTGGTGATGGAGGAGGCCTAAAGGAAGAGGCAAGGATACATCAGCATCTCAAATTAGAGACAGACTCCAGCCCTTGGCTTCTGAACTCATTTGCACATCTCCATTCCCATCTCTCATCACCTGTGGCTACTTTTTAATCTATAGCAGGAAATGGGAAACACGGCCTTCAGTTTTCACATATCAACATGGTTGCAGCTTCAATTTGGAGCTCCTCATCAGACTGCTGAACAAGGTTAACTGAACATACATAATTTATTGACATATATCTTCTTTCTTACAGTGTCACAAGAAATGTGACAGACATGAGCTTGTGTCCATAATGCTGCATAAATAGCATCCAGTGCTCAGCACCATGTATCTGTCACTCTTCAGCATCATTAATTACGCTCATACTGGAGACATCATGTGATGCAGATTAGAGGCCCTCTCAGGTCAAATTCTGTTCATATGCTGCTGTCTTAATTGTCAATAACACGCCTTACTGCATCTCAGACTTGTTTTTAGCCATGCTAGAGGCATAGAGACTGGATTTGTGAGATCATACTAGCTCATGTGAGCCAAGAATCCATCTTCCCAGCCTTCAAGTTATGCATCAGTGGCCAAACCAGAGTCTAACAAGGACTAATCAAAGCTCTATGAGAAAACAACTGGCAGCTATAGGTGGGATGACAGCAAGATTAGCAACTGTTCTTTCAAAATCAACTTTGGCTGTTCCCAAAGAGGTTCATGCATGCCTATAGCATAAGTTTTTCAGAACGGCACTGAGGGCTTTTCTCAATGGAAAATATATTTTTGCTCTTATTCCGTCTGTGGCCCTCATTCTACATCATATGGTTTGTTGATGTGATTGGTTGAAGTTAGCCTGTAATAGACGGTGATAGACAGATTCATCTAATCAACTGACAAGTCTTTCTGGAAAGTGCCTGCTCCTTTCTGAACACTTTCCAAGGACGAGATAGAACCATCTAGCATGTCAGATTATGGATCTATGGCAATGTCATCGTTGGTCTGTCCATCACTTAAGTATAGACTGGTATAAGATGCATTTCAATGACTTTGGTGATTCCCTGACTTTTGTCTTTGCCACCAGTAGTGCACAGTTTTCACTTATTCTATAAATACACCTACAAGATGAACTGGCACAAAATTTGGTACATTAAAATGCATGAATGCTAAAAATTGAAACTCCAGCATGATACTTAGCATACTCAGCATGATTAACTGCCGTATCACTTTAATGTAATATTTCATGGCAACCAAATTCAGCAAAGTTGTACAAATAGGGATGTTACATGTTACAATCCTGCAGACCTGTCTGTTCCTAGTGTTTCTTTTTCCCTTCTCCCTGTAGTATGTGTTGTCTGTCTGTTTTCCACTGTCTGCCTAACTGGGTGTCTCTCTACACCTGGCCAGCACCGCCTCTTCAGATGCACACCTGATGCACATGACCATGATTAGGCACAAGTAGGGTGGCCATACGTCCAGCTTTAAGCTGGACAGCCCGGTTTTAAAAAGGCCTGTCCACCTACCGGTGCAGCCTTGAGCCAGACGCTCATTTGTCCTCCTTTTGAGATAATCCTTATTTATTCTTTCATCTAATTGTATCTAATGAAAAAGTAAATAGACCTAAATAAAAAATAAATCAATAAACAATGAATAATAAATAGGCTACATGAAATTATGCATCACCTTAAGACGTTTGTTCTAACAGATTATGGAATTAAAGCGGTGTCAAATAAATATCAGACATTTTATTGCTCAACGGCGCTGAACGTAACCAAATTAGCCGTGTGGTTGACGTGAGGTCAGGCTAAGTGAACACACCCAGTCCACCTGCAGCAGTAGCAACCTGCAGAAATGCTGAAACGAAAGGCTTCATCTAATCCCGAGTGGTCGAAAGAGCATGGATTCATCTCCAAAAGCAGAAAGGACGACTTCCATGCTTATTGCACATTGTTTCGTTGTGATGTGGATGTAAGCAGCAAAGGTAAAAGCGCCATCGACCGTCATGCTAGCACAGAGAAGCACAGGAGCAACAATCAAAGTGCAGGCGCATCTTCACTTTTTTCTTTTTCCGTGAAGCTACATCTCCCTAGGATGACAAAATTTCTGCTGCAGAACTTTGTAAAGCTTATTACGCCGTCAAGCATCACTAGTCATACAGGAGTGTAGACTGTGGAATAAAAGTTGACTGAGAGATGTACAACGACTCGTCAATAGCTAAAGGCGTAACCTGCGGAAAAGCAAAAGGTAAAGCTTTGTGTGAAAATGTCCTAGCACCCTACTCCATCCAGACGCATGTGGACTACATAAAAGAAAATGAACTGCATTATTCACTGGCGACTATTGCGTCAAACTAAGGCACGACCAAGTGTTTTCCAATAGTATTGAGATATTTTCACTTTGAGGAGGGTGTGCAGCATGCACTGCTAGATTTTTACAGAGACAGTAAAGAGACGTTGGAAGCTATAACCAATCAGCTGCTTGCAAATTTCAAGATGTCTGGTCTGGATGTGCAAAAAATGTCAGCATATACAGCAGACAACGCCAGCGTTAACTATGGAAAACACAACAGTGTTTATCAGAAGCTAAAACTATCTCAAAATGACATGCTTGCTGTAAACTGTTTAGCACACATATTGCACAATGCCATAAGAAATGTGACTGGCAACTTCGATCTGGATATTGAAAATGTTGTGTTAAAGGTGTACATCCATTTTAGCATCTCAGCCAGCAGAACAGTGCAGCTGAGGGAATTTTTGCGAGTTTGTGGAGGTGGATGAGTGCAACCTGCTGCGGTACGTCATCACAAGGTGGCTGGCTCTGCTGCTGTCCATCGACCGAATGCTAAAATACTGGAAGCTCCTGACCAGCTATTTTCAGAGCCTAGATGAGGAAGAATGTCCCAAGATTTTGTGGAGGTGCTTTGCAGAGAATGGCACTGAAGTGTCTGAGATGTACTTCCTCTTCCTCAGTCACATTCTGAAGGTGTTCTCAGACTGCATTGAAGCGCTTGAGGCCAAATCATTCAGCATAACCTCTGTATTTAAAGTGTTGACTGAACTGAAAGGGAAACTTGAGAGAAGGCTGAAGGACAATTTTTTGGCTTTGCTGTGAACAACAGACTTAAACAGCTAACTCCTGATTTGGCAAAGAAATGTAAGGCTGATTTCATTCTGTTCTATGAAAGAGCAAAGAAATATGTGAGTGAAAGGTATGACTTCTCTGAGAACAGCTTTCACAGCAAAGTGTCAAAGCTCAGCCTCACAACTGCTGTGTCTTATGAAGAGTACAGTGATGCAGTCCAGGCCTGCAAACTGAAAAACGTTGGTATGGATGGACTCTATGAGGAATATGGCATGGTGGAAGCTATTCTCAGCTCTCAAGAAATGGAATATTGCCACAGTGAGGAGTGGTATCTGAAGCTGTTTTCCAAAGCAGATGTCCCACTGGTGAACCTGAGGAAGGTCAGCGCCTACATCTTCTCCATTCCATGCAGAAATGGACATACAGAACGTGTCTTTTCAATGATGACCTCAGCATGGAGAAATGAGAGAAATCATCTGGATGTGGACAGTGTCAAGGCAGAGCTGCAAATTTGTGTGAACTTCACATTTGAGTGCACAGACATGTTCCAGAAATTCCTTGCAAACAAAAAAATCTTGGAAGCAGCCAGGAAAGGCCAAAAATATTGAAAATAGACATTCACCTCTGTGGTGAGTACACCAGAGTCATACTATGTTATGGGTTTGATATTATTTTTCAGTTTTTATCCTGGCTTTGTTGAGTTTTGAAAAATGTCCACCTTTTTGGTGTTATGGAAATGGCCACCCTAGGCACAGGATAAAATGGGAGAGCACTCTCCTACCTGTTGCTGGATTGTCCTGAATCCCTGGCGTTGTCTTCATTCATTCTGTGTGAGTACTTGGTTTTGCTATCTCCTCTCTTTGTGAGTTGTGCTAATGTTGCTGGACTGCCACTTATAGTGTGCTCTGTGTTTCAGTTGTCTGTCTGCCTTATCAGTGCCTGCCTTACCTCAGATACCATTTCCACTCACTTTCGAGTGCTCTTTATTTTGTTCTTTATTCCACTTGTTTTGAGTGCACCTTGTGTTTAGTTTGTCCACTCCTTATGAGTGCATTTTGCTTAGCTCATTTCTTGTTCTAAATCAGTTATTTTGCTTTTAAAAATTCCCCCTCTGGTCTGCATCTTTGGGTCCAAAGAAATCATTCAGGTGTTCTTTCTAAAATTACAAGTCTATAGCATTTGATACAATTTCACCTGGAAATGACACTAAAATTTTGAAAAGTTGCTGCTGTAGCAGCTTGCTTATGGCACAACCCAGTCCAATTCTAGTCCACCCTGATCCCTCTTGCCAGTCGTTGTGGTGGAGGTGGATGCTTTGGATGCTGCATGGGGGCAGTCCTCTATGGTCTGCTCTGTCAGGAGCTCCATTCCTGCATTCTGATGTGCTCTGGAGAAATGGGGACACTGGAGGGAGCTGAAAAGCCATTTCTGGTGTGGACCTACCACAAGAACTTGACCTATATTTACCATTAAAGAAAGCTAACCGCCTGAACTAGCGTTAAGCCTGCTGTGCATTGTTTTTTTTATTGGTTTTACCTATGGTATGGTTTGTTCTTTTACCTACCGACCTGGTTCCATAAATGTTAAACCCAAACCTCTCTCCCACCACTATATCTCTGAAGAGTCTCTCTCTTGCTCAAATCCTCCTTTGAAGAGACAAACTGGCAGATGGAGCGGGCAAATCAGGATCTGGAGGCAGAACTTCATTTTTTGACTCCCCACTCTCCATCTGCATTCCCCACTTCCCTTTCACAACAGGTACCAGTTTAATCTAGATCATGTCTGAGTCTGTGTCTATTTGTTTGCTTTTGTCTTTTTCAAACTTTTGATACCATTCATGTTTGTTGGCTGGAGTTTGAGCCATCTCTGATGATGTGATCAAACTCTTGATTAAAGTATACCAGCAAGTGTGGTGTCAGTGTGCAATGAATGGTATTAGCAAAGCACTGTTCAATGGATTTTCATTTCAACAGCTATCAGGGCAGAAAGACATGCAATACAAAAGATGGTAGCTATTCGTAACAGATACCAATGCATATCTTGGATCAGTCAAAGGGGACCTGAAATTGACATAAAAATATTGTAAATTCGAATGAATACACTTCCTGACCTGAACTGCCTACCTACCAAAATTCCTTTCAAGAGTATTGATGGGAACGTGGTGTTTAAAACAGTAATATAACATTAACATTAACAACTATGCATATCAGCTTTTTCCATATTGTAAATTTGGAGCACTATAAAGGAAAAGTCATTGCTCTATAATCTGTTTCCCACAAAAATGTTAGTTAGTTAGTTAGTTAGTTAGTTAGTTAGTTAGTTAGTTAGTTAGTTAAGCCCTTTGCTCCTCTTGGGTGCATAGGCCACTGACAAATATCCTCCATTTCACTCTGTTCGTGGCTTCTCACTCAAGCTCTCCCCAGTTAAGCCCACTCTCTGACATTTCTGCCTCTACACTTCTTCTCCAGCTGTTCCTGGGGCGACCTCTTTTCCTTTTCCCTTGAGGGTTCCATTTCAGGGCTTGTCGGGGGATGTTTGTGGCAGGTTTTCTGAGGGTGTGGCCAATCCAATTCCACTTTCTCGTTCTGATTTGTAAGTCTATGGGTTCTTGGTTTGTTCTTTTCCACAGGTCCACATTGTTGACTTTGTCTTTCCACCAGATGTTTAACATCCTTCTGAGACAGGTGTTGATGAACGTTTGCAGTCTGTGTGTTGTGTGTTTTGTTGTTCTCCATGTTTTGTGGCACTGACCTCCCACATTATGAAGACCCTGGAGAGACTCGTCCTGGAGCAGCTCTGGCCCATGGTCAAGCCACTCTTGGACCCCCTTCAGTTCGCCTATCAGCCCAGACTCAACCGTGTCTACGCTCACCTGGACAACCCGGCGAGCACTGTGAGGGTTATGTTTTTTGACAAACTGACATCTATGCAGGTGGACGCCCCCCTAGTGTCCTGGATTGTGGACTACCTGACTGGCAGACCACAGTATGTGCACCTGCAACACTATGTGTCAGACAGAGTGGTCAGCAACACTGGGGCTCCACAGGGGACTGTCCTCTCTCCCTTCCTCTTTACCCTCTACAGCACAGACTTCAACTATTGCACAGAGACCTGCCACCTCCAGAAGTTTTCTGATGATCTGTGATAGTTGAATGCATCAGTAAGGGTGATGAGGATGAGTTCAGGGCTGCTGTGGACAACTTTGTCACATGGTGTGAGCAGAACCATCTGCAACTAAACGTGGCAAAGACTAAGGAACTGGTAGTGGACATGAGGAAAACCAAGGCACCGGTGACCCCTGTTTCCATCCAGGGGGTCAGTGCGGACATTGTGGAGTATTACAAGTACCTGGGGTACACATTGACAGTAAATTGGACTGGGCAAAGAACACTGACGCTCTCTACAGGAAGGGCCAGAGTCGTTTCTATTTTCTGAGGCGACTCAGGTCCTTCAACATCTGCCGGACTATGCTCAGGATTTTCTGAGTCTGTGGTTGCTAGTGCTATTTTCTACGCTTTTGCTTGCTGGGGCAGCAGGCTGAGGATGGCGGATGCCAATAGACTCAACAAACTGATCCGCAAGGCCAGTGAGGCTGGGGGATGGAGTGTGACTCTCTGACGGTGGTGTCAGAGAGGAGGATGCTGACTAAGCTATGGACTGTCTTGGACAACGTCTCACACCCACTTCATGATGTGCTGGTCAGGCACAACAGTACTTTCAGTGACAGACTCATCCCACCAAAATTCAAGACTGGAAAGACAGGAAATCATTCCTGCCTGTGGCCATCAAACTGTACAACTCCTCCCTCTGAAAGGCCCTTGGTCCTTCTGTATATACTCAGTTTATTTTATTTTTTCTCAGTATATATATTTTGTTTTATATTTTGTTGTATCTCGCCCTTTGACAGCTGGGATAGGCTTTCCCCTCTGGGATCAATAAAGGAATTCTGATTCTGATTCTGATGGTCGTTAGGCAAACTAATGAGGGTCCAGTGTGGGGAGAAGACATCAGTGAAGACGTCAGCCAGCTGTTCTGCACAGGCCTTGAGCATGTGGCTGGGTATACCTTCAGGGCCAGCAGCCTTATGGACATTGACCCTGCTGAGCACAGAAAACATGTCATAGGTGGAGAGCGTGAGGGGCTGTTCATCTAGGTGGGGACGGTTTTGATGGCTGGTTGTTTGTTGTACCTGTCGAAGCAAGCATAGAAGTTGTCGAGCTCGTCAGGGAGGGAGGCATTGCTGGTTGGTGGGGCTGATAGTCTGTGATGGCCTGGATGCCCTGCCACATGCGGCGGGGGTCGGCGTTGTTGTGGAAATGTGCATTTGCTATAGATTTCTCCTCAGTCACACAAAACATCCCAGTCTTCCAGCTTCCGATCAGAATGTTCTCATGTGCACATCTTTGTTTCGGAAATTTTATTGGGTAAGTGAAGGCTGCCAGGAGGTCAGCAGAGCAGTTATCCCTTCTCAACGTAATGATGAACTTCTGCTTTGATCAAGGCAAAAGTGTCATCCATTGATCATCCAACATGATCACTGATTGATGCTTCAACAGTTACTTCAACATCAGTAGAAGTATTAAAGAGCATCTCTACATCTCAACCTTGGGAATAACATGTTACTGGCACCTTGATTTTCTTGTCTTTGCTGTATCCCAGTTAACTCTTGTCATTTCTAGGGTTCCTTGGTGTTTACTTTCTTCAGCATACATTCACCTTCCCTCATCTCTGATATGGTCACTAAGAATCTGCATATTTGACATTTCTTTCAACCATCAGGGTGACATCTGATTCTACTTAAGATAAGTCAACAGTTAGGATCTCTGGTTCCGATGCCTGAACTTGCTTGAAATCCTGTACAACATTTCGTGTCACCTTTGAGGCTGTTGCTTGGAAGCTTGAAAAGATCTGGGACAAAAGGGAGCCCACCCTTTCTTTCTTACTGTAGAGTATCTGTCAACACTGACATGCCTGGTTCCACCTCCCTTCACCATTTGTACGTGTTTGCAGTCATTGTCTTTTCACTGAAGTTCATTCACCTGATTTCGACTCTCTTTGCTTTCATTTGGCATTTTTATTCTTATTTCATTTGTCTGAATTCTCCATTCTTTTAACTGCCTTGGCATCTGCAGCACAGACTTTTGCAATTATTCTTTCAAGCAGCTGACTTCTCCTGTGATTCACATAGTGTGAGATGTAGTTTGACAGATCTTGTGCAGCCATCAGTGGAATTACTGTAGACTCACTGTAAAATGTAGGTAAAAATAGTTTAATAGATAAGAATATGTAAACATGTATCAAAAGCATAGTTACCATGTGTGACATATAAGTACAGTTTTGCCAATTTACTAATTTATACCTTGTTGAGAAACCAGCATCTTTGTTCCGAGCATTTTAAAGACAACTCGGGAGTGGCATTATTTAGCAAGTTTAACCACAGCAGAAAAAGTTCAATACAAAAATGTGATGGCTGCTCTATATCATGTCAAAATGCAATAGAAGATTCACATCAAAATGGTTATTTTGAACCAGCAACAACAAACGCTGCACAAAAATGTTTAAATAAGACTATCTTTGTCTACAGAGGCTTAGTTCAGAAGACTTTTTTTTCTAGTAAACTTACTTTAGAGCAAAGCTTCCGCACTACAGATAGTAACAGACCAGCAACCTTGTCCTCCTTATTATTCCACTTTGTGTTAGGCCACTCATTTTCAACACTACAATACATTTTCTTTAAATGAAAAATGCTCAGTACGCTTCACATCTGAATTTCATCAATTTATTATCCATTCGCTTCAGAGTCTTTATTTAACCTGGATTCCTGCTGTGATATATGAAATATACGTGACCTTCTTTCTAAGTATCTTAAGTTTTACAAGTGAACCAAGTTTGCATGTTCTTCCCATGCATGCGTGGGTTCTCTCCAGGCACTCCAGCTTCCTCCCACAGACCAAAAACATGCTCATTAGGTTAATTGGTGACTCTAAATTGTCCCTAGGTGTGAATGTGAGAGTGAATGGTTGTATGTATGTTGGCCTGAAGTCGGCTGGCGACTGGCTCAGGGTGTACCCCGCCTCTCGCCCATTGACAGCTGGGATAGGCTCCAGCCCCCCCCCCAACCCCGAAAGGGATAATCGGGGGTATAGAAGATGAATGAATGAATGAAAAGTTTTACAAGAAATTATTCTTTACTGTATGGCTCAATTTTTTCCTTTTTATGAATAAGAAAATGGACGCTTATAGACAAAATAGTTTAAGGCACTTGTTGAAGTGACTTGATTTTCATCAAAACAAAATCCTAAGCCACTGAGGGGCCACTACCAGGAATTACCAGTTGATGTGTCGTCTGTGGCGGCTCGAATCAATCATCAGTCCATGCGGTTGTGCTCAAACGCAGGCAATTTATTGCAACAAATGGTTCACATAGACTTGTTGATCTACATACACTTACACCAATAACTTGTATGCAAAAACAAACAAAAGGCTCAAAGTTTAGCCACCAAACGGCGGTTAAAAAACTGTGTGCTTCTCTCCTGTAAACAGTAGTGATGGCGAGATGAAGCTTCTTGAAGCCTTGAAGCCTTCCAGCCAAATGGTTCACAAAAAGGTTCATTTCTTGAGGCTTCATGTGCACACAAACTTCCCTGCTGGTCAAAGATGGTTAAACAGTCAGATATATAATAGGTGGTGATGGTTCATATCATGCCGATGCTTCGGAGAGGAACCTATAAATTATAGGTAATTGTGATTGTAATTTTATCAATTTGCAATACACTCAAGACCGTCCTGCAACAGTGCAGCCATGGGAATGACTGCCAAGAAAAAGAAATAATTCATCTTAATAAATGCGTTTCAGGTATCGTTCATGTATTCATTCATATAAATAAAATGTATATTTTTGTTTATTGTGGGTATGTAACATGGCAATACAATGGAATCTAATATTACTTGTCAAATGTTTATCAGTAAATGATTTTTAGGGGAGCGATTGTTTTCAAACTGTTGCAGTGTTTTAACAAGGTAAGGGGCAGTAGACGTGCTTGTGAACATGAAGAGGGCAGTGAATTTGATTGTGCAACTTAAGGACTTTATTTTAATTCAGAAACTAAATATGGGCTGGGTCCAGTCACATTCCTCTCATTATTTTCATGCAAAGCACGAAAATGAATGAGGTGTTGTTGTTGTTGTTGTTGTTGTTGTTGAGGTGTTGTTGTTGTACCCCAGTTCTTTAGCACACAACAAACACTTCACCTTGGATTAAAAGAAAAGAAAAAGAAAAATATAGTACATTGCATAACAAACATAAAACACATGTAACAATGTTACTGAAGGTGCACTTATTTCATTGGGGGAGATTAGATCAAAATGTTCCCACATGGGAGAAGACTTTCTCTTTCTCACAGGCTCCATCAAAATGCACCTCTATGTCACACACAAACCAACAAATCTCCAACACTAAGACATGAAGTGTGAGCGGATCCATTGCGGTATATAAACCGCGCTGATACTCGAGCCAATTCCTGAACCAGCGAGGCTTCGAACATCATCGGTGACATCATTTGCCCTAAATGACACAAGCATCGATACGTGCTTCACTAAACACTTCCGCGATTTCTCGACACACACTCCGAAGCATTGGCACGGTACAACCCATCACTAGTAAGAAGTACCCCTGTAGAGTAATTAACTCTCCCTCCACTGGTAGGTTACCTGCCAACACCATTGTACACATGCCATCTACTGTGGAAACCAGTGACCCACACATCATTGCACATAAATACAAACACAAAAAATGGCTCTAACACACCGGCCCCTAATTGAATGGCGACTGACATTACAATTACCTTCAAATACAAACCAATAGAGCCATAATTTAAGTGACATGCATACAAAGTGAACCGAATAAACCACAAGATCCATGTGGAGCAGCAGAATCCATCACAACAACAATGTCTCCAAGAACAAGATTTCTCCTCTTCTGATTCCATTTTTGGCACTCCTGGAGCAAAGGGAGGTACTCCTGTACCCATCTTTTCCAAAACAAATCTGCAATGTATTGGACTTGTAGCCATCTCCTCTTACATACACATCATCTTTGTTAAACAGTCCAGGTGATGAGACTGGTTTCCCTTTCATCAGGAGAGTGTGGTTGGGAGCGGCTCAAGATCAGTGGAATCATCAGAGAGCTTAGTAAGGGGGCGATCATTTAATACAGCGTGCAGCCCATCATCGTCCAGAGTTTGCAGATGTAACACAGAGGTGAGAACTTTCCTTACAATACGAATGACACGTTCCCATACACCACCATGGTGTGATGCTGAAGGTGGGTTAAAGCACCACTTGATGCCATCTTGCAGTAAAACTCTCTGTAGCTGGTTGTGATTTAAAGATGCAAGTACTCCTTTCAGCTCTTTCTCTGCTCCCACAAAGTTCGTACCATTATCTGAGCGCATGGATGACACTTGTCCTCTTCGGCTGATGTACCTTCGTAATGCATTAATACATGCATCAGTATCCAAGGATGGAGCTATTTCCAAATGAACAGCTCTGCTTGACAGACAGGTAAAGATGACACCATAATGCTTGTACCGACTTCGACCTCTCTTCACCTCTAAAGGCCCAAAATAATCCACAGGGAGATCAGGAAGAAGCCTTTCTTGAGGTAGGTCTGCCATCTTTTGTTCACTAAGCCTCCCCTTGTACCATCTACAGAAGTATCACTGTGATATGATTTTTCTCAAAGCTGAAGTGGCACTTGTTAACCAGAACTTCTTTCACAGCATTGAGAGTGTATGATTTCTTCCACTGTGACCCACTTGTTGGTGCATATGTCTTAAGATGAGTGTGGAAATATGTTGATCTTTGGACAAGATGAGTGGATGCTTTGTTTCTTTGGGCAAAGCTGCTCTACTCAATCATCCACCAACTCTCATCAGTCCGTTCTACAGACATGGGTCCAGTTTGTAAATAGAACTGTCCTTTGGCATAGATTTTCCAGCTGATAAGGCGGCAATCTCCTCCTTAAACCTTTTCTGCTGACTGTAGCGAATGATGGCAACTTCAGTGTCCAAAAGATCCTCACCTGAAAATGTTTGAGTCACTGCCTTTTTGGCCCTCTCCATCTCCAGCGACACATGAGATCCGTCTCCATTCTTTCTTTTTAGTCCCAGCCGTAGAAGAATCCTCTTCCATTTGAGAAACCACGCCACTGCCACTTTAAGTTTCCTCCAATCAGAAAAATATGACAGGAGCTGGTCTGTGGCATTAGAAGAGTCCTTTGTGATGACTGTATTCACTGTGGCCTCCCTTTTGACCTCTACATCATCAGCTGCAATTGTGGCTTCGTTGATGTCTGACAGGCAATCATCGACTGGGTCACAGAGAAACCTTAGTCCTTCCATCCAGTTACCATCACTCAAGTCTCCAACCTTCATACCTCTGGAGGCATAATCGGCAGGGTTGTCTTTGGTATTGATATATCTCCACTAAGACATGTGTTGTATCCCTAATGGTTAGACACTCGATTGGCTACAAATGTGTGGAAACGCCTGTCCTCATTCTTTATGTATTTGAGCACTGAGGTGCTGTCAGTCCAGAAAGTTGACTTCTCCAATGGCAGCTGCAATTCTGCTCTCAACATCTGATCAACTCGAACGGCCAGGACAGCAGCTGTAAGCACCAGACGGGGAATGGCTATTTGTTTCAGGGGAGTGACTCTGGCCTTTCCCAGCAGGAAGGAGACATGGACCTGTTCTTGGCTGTTTTCAATTCTGAGGTAAGTGACCATGCCTAAATCCATCTTCACTGGCGTCAGAAAAGTTATGCAGCTGCACTTTAATAGGCTGTCCAAAGTGTTTGGGCTTGATGCATCTCTCAATTTTAAATGAGGCCAGCCCTTTCAGATCCTCCGGCCATCTTGTCCACTGATGATTAATGTCTACAGGTATGTTGTCATCCCATCCTCGCCGTCTTCGACAGAGCTCTTGCAGCATGACCTTGGATGGAAGTGTAACTGGTGCAAGGAATTCCAAGGGATCATAAAGTGAACAAATCACAGACAACAATCCTCTTCTGCTCTGCGGGTGATCTTTCATTATCATTTTGAATTTGAATGTGTCTGACTCCACACACCACTGTAGCCCAAGGGCTCTCTCAAGTGGCAGCTCATCCCTGTCCAGATCCAATTCTTTCCGGTCCTTAGCTCCGTGCTCCTCTTCAATGGTTTGCAGCACTGTCCGGCTATTACTGACCCACTTTGTCAGAGTGAAGCCTCCCTTTAAGCAAAGGTCGCAGAGAGCTTTAACCCAGTGTTTCCCAACCTTTTTTGAGCCACGGCACATATTTTACATTAGAAAAATCACAAGGCACACCACCAAACAAAAATGTCACAAAAATTATATTTGTTAAAATATAATGAAAATCTAGTCTCAATTTACTCAATTTGCTTACTCAGTGTGAAACCTGGGCCTGTTAAGGTAAACACAAAGCTGATATTCTTGCAGCAATTGAAGAAAGACACACACAGGGCTCTCAAGTTTTGAACTGAGCTCAAAGTGAGATTTTGGTGGCGGCAGTGAGGGTTGGGGTGCGGACGGGGGTCTAATCTGATAAATGACATACATTTGTACAAATAAAAATATTCATTCAATTCAGCATTTCTTATTGCAGGTGTGTGTGTGTGTGTGTGTGTGTGTGTGCGCGCGCGTGTGTGCTGTGTCTTTAACCCCCGCCCCTCCCCCTCCTGCTCAGTGCATACTCACAGAAGCCATCACACATAATGTAGTTGACCAATCCCGTGTGGCTTGCACAGAAAAAAAGTCGAGAGAAAAAAACACAAAAAAAACAAAGCGGCTCCCACTCCGGCTCCCAGGCAGGAGCCGGCTCCGATCATTCACTTCAAAGAGCCAGCTCTAAGAGCCATTTCGTTCGCGACTGACACATCACTAATTCCTCTACCTGCTCCACTATTATAAAAAATAGTGGCGCAACTTGGTGGGCGTTATCCTGGTAATTTCTCTGCGTGAAAAATACAAGATATGGCGTGTGAGCGTGTGAACGGGTTGAAATACGTATGTCTCATGCCCAATGGGTGAGACTTGAGAGCTTTGCATATATGAAGATTTCACCTGATTGGTGCTCTAAGCCTTACAGAACTAATCAGGTGAAATTGGATAATCTTCCACGGCACACCTGATGATGACACTTATGTGCCGTGGCACAGTGGTTGGGAAACATTGCTTTAACCATTACAACTGCTTCTTCCTCTTAGGGCAGCCTCTTCAAACAGTCATCCACATTAAAATTTTGCTTGACTGTTTTCACCACTTCTGATGGAAAATGAACACAGGCTTCTGCTGTTTTCCTAAGTGCATAACTGGCACAACTTGGAGATGAAACGGCCCCAAACAAATGAACAGCCATACAATACTCCAGAATCTCTTGGTTCACTTTACCATCAGGCCACCACAGAAAGCGAAGAAAGTCTTTGTCCTCTTCAGCCACCTTAACTTGGTAGAACATAGACTGAATGTCTCCCATGAAAGCTACTGGCTCCTGTCTGAATCTGATGAGGACGCCAAGTAACGTACTGGTCAGGTTTGGGCCTTGAAGAAGCTGGCTGTTGAGTGAGGTTCCTTTAAACTAAGCTGAACAGTCAAAGACAACACGCAAAGTACCTTTTCTTGGATGACGCACACCATGATGGGGAATATACCAGACCTTTCCATTTTCTCCATCCAGCTGATGCTTCTCTGCGTAGCCTTTCCATATGACATCAGAGAAGAAGCTGGTGTATTCCTGGTGAAACAGTTGATCTTTACTGAACTTTCCCTTTAATCCCAACAGCCTTTGTTTAGCCATGGAGAATTTATTAAGCAGAGTGAGCTGTTCTTTCTTGAAGGGCATTAGTATGTTGTAATGTCCATTTTGAAGCTGAGCTGATTCAGCCATGATCTTCAAGAACCTGATGTCTTCTCTTGACATTCCCTTTTCCGCTGTACTTTTTTCATTGAAGACATGATTGTACTGGTTATTTAACATTTCCTCCAGCTTACACACAGAAATCCTGTTGATGGCAGCCACTGAGAATCCTGTGTTCGGTCTGTTATTATCTCCGTCATGAAGGGGACCATTAACAACCCAACCAAGTACTCTTTTCACTGCATATGGGCCATTTCCTTGGCTGTTGACAACTTCCCAAGGTTCCAATACCTTGGGGGTGTTGGTTCCAATCAACATGTCAACTTCAGCATCTATGCAGGGGATCCGAACGTCAGTGAGGTAAGGCCACTTTGCCAGCTCTTCCTTTGTGACAATGTTGTTAGGGGTCACAGGCATTTTACTTTGTGTGAGAACCTCTGGAAGACTGTAGAAATGGTTATTATCCAGACCAGCCACCTCTAAACCATTCAATGCATTAGTGGGAACAACCCTTTCTTGTCCCATGGTTTGCAACAGGAAATTTGTTCTTCGTCCAGTTATGTTCAACCTGTGTATAAGATCCTCTGAACAGAATGTTGCCATACTGCCAGGATCCAAAAACGCATAGGTTTGTATTATTGTATCTCCCTTCCTGGATTTCACTCAGATTGGCAGAATGGACAAAATACTGTCCTCCCTTCCGGCCCCTGTATGACCACATGTTTCAGAAGAGGGGGGGTTTAACTTGTCCGTTTTTTTGGAGTGTTTGCTTTCCCTGCTGGTGCTTGGCTTTTCAGAAACATGAAGCACGGTAGGATGATTCTGAACACATATTTTGCAAGTTAGGCGTATATCGTATCGTATATCAGGGATGTCCTGCTGCCTCTTTTCCACAATTTGTGAGTTCTATGCGCTGGAGTCCTTGTGACATACTGGTAAGTTGGTTTGTGACATTGCACCTTTTGTCAGGGGTTCATATGGATTTGCTGCAGGATTGAGACCTTTGGAAGTGATTTTTTTTGCCTTTGCACTTATGAATTCATTCCATCTGATGATGTTTTGGATCCAATTGAACATTCTGAAGCAGACTGTAAAACTGCCAGTTTTGCTGTAGGTGCAGCTATCTCAGCATCATGTTCAAGCTGCTCTCTTTGTCTTCTCAGCTCTGCTACTTGCACCTCCAGAGCATGTTTTTCCTTTAAAGCTGCAGCTCTAGCAAGAAGTGCGGCCTTTTCTGCCTCTGCTTTAATTTAGGCAGACACTGTTGTGTGACCACTTTTGCTGCTGCTTTTACGGCTATGGGTGCTTTTCTGGTGAGAACGTTTGCTAGGAACATTTGATATGCTATCCTCTGGATGAACATCATAAACCACGTCGCCACTGTTTCCATTATTTTTGAACCATTCTTTTACACCATCAATGAAACCATTTTCAACCAACATTTTTTGCAGCAAACCATGTATTTTGTTTCTCACTTTCCTCAGTGGACATTAATGACACCAGGGAAACATGCAATTTTTGCTTCTTCACACAAAGAATTTCTTCCAGTGCACATTTTACCTGCTTAACATTACTTGTACGCATATGTTCTTCTGTTACTTTTCTTACATTTTTTTACCTTGCCTAGTTTACCTTTTCTTTCATTTTGTAACTTATCACACTTTTCAACAAAGGCCTTGTGTGTTAATTTAACAGTTCTTTTACCTTTACCCAGTTGTGTTTCTTCTACATCACTACAAGCAGTGACGGTGGCCTTTGCCGCAATGGGCTCATCAGATTTACTATCCATACTGTTCTTCTTCTTTTTTTTTTTTTTTTTTTTTTTTTTTTTTTACAATGTTCCACAAATCCAAAATGCAAGCGACAAGAAAAGTTCAGTCTTGTGACGCGATCATCAGTGTCAATTTAGCGACCAATGCACTGGACTTACACTCATGGTGTGCACACCTTTATTTTTATTTTTTATGGCCATAGAGTTGGTAGCGCTACTGCTCATACCTGAATACCAGTGGTGGGCACCATAAAATGATCAGTAGTTGAACAACCTCCTCGACTGGATCAGCTGATGATCAGTGTCACTCCGTGGAACAGATTGGCAGAATGTTGGCTCCGTGCAACAATCTTTCCGCGCTAATTGAAGCAGAGTTTTTTGACTAAATGAAGTGACTTGATTTTGGTCTGTGGGAGGAAACCGGAGTGCCCAGAGAGAACCCACACATGCACGGGAAGAACATGCAAACTTCACACAGAAAGGCCCCGCCCGACCCGCGGGATCGAACCGGCAACCTTCTTGCTGTGAGGCACACGCACTACCTGCTGCGCCACCGTGCCACCCCTGTTTAATGATCAGTTCTGTAAATTTGCAACAGGTGATTATAGATGATGCAACAGTGGTATTGAAAGGAGAGCTGGTAGGCAGGTAGTGGATCCAGTCTGTGTGCTCACAACCAACAAACATCAGGTAGATCCTGGAGCAGGTGACTGGAGATGAACCTGGAGCAGAGGGGGCACACACAGGAGTCAAGAAGACAGGGAGGCAGCAGAAAGACAGAGCTATCTCAGACACTGGAGACTCAGAGTTACAATGTTGCATAACAGACAATTTGACGAATACTTGATGGAGAGCCATTGCTGAAATACTGCCATAGCAGGTGAGTTTTGATTGGAGTTGAGTGTCAAGTGTGATCAGGAGATGAGGAAGTGGAGTGAGTAGGAGAAGAAGACCTGCCAACTACATCCTGCAGTGACACACACACACAGACAGGGAAAGAAAAACACGACACACAGGAAAAAAGGAACCCCACACAAGTGAACAAAGGGGAGGAAGGCTGCTGATCTCAACAGCATGAAGGTATCACAAAGTAGTCTTAACAGAATCTAATTCACTAGTAGGCAATTGGCTGTTCATTTGTACTGACTCAAAGTCTCACACTTAGTGTCTGTTAAGTCAGCAGAAAACAGCTTTTTAAGTATAGAAGTCATTGGTACACCCCGCAGCCAGAGTTGAATAATAGGATTATAATCTTGAATAAAATGTAGTAACCTTTATTCGCTGTGTAATAAACAGCATCACTCCAAAACTGACAACCCACCACAATCTGGAACTTGAATTATCTCATTCCCACAAGACAGTTGTCACCAAAACTTGACGGTCTCATTCCCATGCATTAAGAGAATGTAGTGTACAAGGAGTGTATCTGTTCACAATCACTCAAATAGGCAGGTGAAACTGTGTAGACTTGCTGTTAGTCTTGTAAAAGCAGACCTGGCTGGCCTCGGCATTCTGCCTGTAGCCACTAGGATCTATTCTTTAGCAGCAAATATTTCTCAAGTCTGAGCAGTTTGTCACTGAATAAGATGGCAGTGTTGTATTTTGCTTCTTCGGTGAACAGAATGAAGGCAAGACCAATTTGAGAGGGTTTCCAGGAAAATATGTTGAAATACTAGTGTCTTATTGACTGACAGGTCTCTGTCAATTCTTCAGCTCACACACTTAGTCAGTGTTAAGATTTTTTACCAGTTAAAAGGTTGATTCTGGAGCAGTGACACAAACGTCCTATCATGCTGCACCAGGAAGTAAAGGTGTAAAGGTGATGAATTCCAAGGAATGTGAACATGATACAAACAGAATATAAGTTAAAGCTAGAGTAATATAGTTTACAACCATTTTTTGTTTTGAACATCTCATCTGTTTTCAACATTAAAATGATCTGACAAAATCCAGCATTTGAGGCAGTTACAAGACTGTAATAACCCCATCCAATCATTCCATTCAGCTGACTTTGGACTCCTGCCTGTTTCTTATTGGATTTGTTTGCTTGTGTTGGACTGTTCTCTGGTTTTGACCCTAACATGGCTCACTTACTCTGCAAGCCTATTTACCTCAGGTTGTATTATTAAATATACTGAAAAGTACCATATCTGTCTCAGTCATTTGCATTTGGGTCATTTTCCTGTATGCCTGTTACCCTGCTTGCATGTCAGCTGTGACATTACAACCTGGTCAGCAATGGACCCAGCAAACAGGGCTTTCCACCAGAGGATCTGGGTCCATCTACCCCAATTTCTCAGCCTGTTAGCCTCCAGCTGCTTAGCCATCCCGTTTCTATCCTGCCCATGTAACAGGGAAACCACGATCCAAGTGCAGTGCTGACTGGACAGAGAAGCACGTGAGTTCACAGATAATTTGGTCCAGAGAGGGCAAGGCGAAAGTCGTAGTTGGGGTCACAACGCAGGGGTCTATTTTAGGGGATTGGACAGCAGGCAAGGTCAAAGGCAACCAGGGTCGGAAACGGGATATCTGTCAGAGAGTTATCGCAGGAGAATCTTGCATCAGGGCTAAGAACAATCTGGCGAAGAGTGACTGTGAGGAAGCCGCTTAATTATGGCACTGATGTGATTAGTCTCAGTTGTGTGCTGGCTGAGCAGGTGTGCAGATGAGGGAGAGGGTGGCAGCAGATAAGGAGCTGGCGGACCTATACAGTCCACTCCTGGCCATCTGCTCCCTTCAACCTGTCCATGTTGGTTTCATGTCTATCCAGCCTGCACCAACAGTTAGTCTTCAGCCTGTTTCCCCTAACAGCTAACCTACAGCATGCAGGCAGCATCCAGCCCATTAGGAACCAGCCTTCACTCCTGCCTGCTAGCCTTCTGCCAGCTCCGTGCTGTTGAGTCAACTAGCCACCAGCCTGCTAAACATCGGCTACTGACATTCTGCTAGCTCCAGGCTTCAGTAAGCTAGCCACTGCCTTCCTCGCCTCCTCCCAGCTCCGACTCCTGAGTCAGCTAGCCTACTCCTACCTACTCCTGGTTCCCAGTCAGCAACCGGTTGACATATGTGCCTGAGCTGCAGCAGGCTCATGTTCCTGGTCTGGTCTTCAGTTCCAGTGCTGCAGCCACCTCATGACTCTGTTATGCTGCAGCAACCACATGTGCCCGCTGCACAGTAGCAGTCTACTGTGGTTGTGTTTTATCAGCCTTCTGTTTCTCTGGCTCCATCGGCTCCCCTGACAGCCCCGCTGCTCTGTCCTTGACCTCCAGTCTCGTTGCCCTGTCACTCCAGCCACCAGACTCTGGTCCTGATTTCCAGTCTCTGACTCTATCTGTCCTCCAGAGTGGCTCCACCATTTGGACCTGCCTTCTGGTCACCCTTAAGACCTGCCCCCTGTCCACCTGCCTGAGGTCTTCATTTCTGCCCCTGTCAAGGCCCGAAAACTGTTCACCTGTGCTCTCCTGTTCCATCCCTGTCCCATCCCATCCCAGCCCTCTCTCAAAATGTAGTGTGCTCTAGCTGGTTTTGCCAATGTTAACAACTCCAGCTTTAAACTGTAGCCAGCTAAGCCTTTAGCAATGTGAGCTTAGGTGTGACTCTCCTGGGCTGTTGACACCAAACTTGTCTAGCCTCATGCTAGATAAACAAAAGTTTTAGATTTATTAGTTTGGCAGTCCTGCAAACAGTGACAAGTTTTATGACCAGTTTATGATTGGTGTTCTTGAATTTATGGTTTAGAGTGATGTCAAAATTAAAATTGATTTTTACTTTCATTTGGGTAACTACACTAAGGAACTGCCACTGCTTCCCTGAGCTCTTGTAGTTCATAGCAAAGGGATAGTTCCCTTCAGACACGGGTAAGATGTCAACAAGGTCAGGAGTTTGTTTCCAGAAAAGCATTGTCTCCTCGGTTATCTGGAAGTGATTTGGTTTTGCAGTATCCATCCTCAAGTAAACCACTGCCTGCTGTTAAGTTTGCTGGCAATCTGTTGCCAAGACAGTGGCTACCCTGAAACACTAAAAAGCAAATAACATTAACTGAATCATTTTTCCACAGTATCCTATATGAGAAGAACTGGTCCGGTGACATTCCCCTATTCTATCTATACAACAGTAAATGTGAAAAAAATGGCGAAGCAGCTAGAACATGTGTTATTTTACTCCACTATGACAGGCCTACACATCATTCACATCAAATCACATCATATATAGCACACACACAGTACATTTACATTGTGTATGTACCCATGCATGTGTATGCATCTGTGTTCTAAGAGAAAAAAAGGCATGTTAGCCTATATACAGTATGTGGGGTTTGTCAAAAGGTTGTCAGTACTTTCTCCTTCAGTTGGAAAAAAAAGAAGAGAGATGGCTGTAGCACAAGCTGAACTCGTCTACCAATTGATCAGCTTATCACAGAGTCCCCAACCAGGTGAGGTTCAAGGCAGAAAATGATAGAGCAGGTCCTGGAACAGGAGAAAGCCATAGTCCATGTCCTGGGGTCAGAGAAGAAAAGTAGGCACCTTGTCCCACATGGCAAGACACAGATGTATTGGTCACTGAATAAAGCTCTGAAACCACTGCAAAATTTCACTGATGCCCTATCTGGGAAAGCTTATGTCAGCATCTCCTCCATAAAGTTGGGGTTTTGTGTGTTCAGAAGCAGTCTCCTACAGCTAGAGGTGTAAGACACTGAGCTCCAATAAACAGTAATATAAAAAGAAAGAAAAAAAAAACATATTGGGCTACCTTAACGACATCTACACTGATCCTGTCACAAATGAACTCACTTATGTACCCCAGGTTCCAGGTTCCGGATAACTTAAATTGATCATAACAAGGTGGAGCAAATTAAGAAAAAAGCTGTCACAGAGCTGATGTCTCTGCCCACCGACAAAGTCAGTGCTACAACCTGGCCTGGCTGTGCAGGTGCACCAAGAAGAAGCTCAGCCTGAGCCAAAGAAGAAAAAACTTCAGCAAACTTCTTCACGAAGAAAATGCTATGTCCGTCCCACTCAAAGGCAGACAAAATTGAAACTGAACTGCCAACCTACTTGTTATCCCCTGACATAGACCCAGACCCTGATCCACTTCAGTATTGGAAAAACCACGAAGCAAACTTTGAAGGGCTCAGTAATCTGGCCAAGAAATATCTTTCTAACCCTACAAGTGTCCCATCCGAGAGGGTCTTCACTATATGAGTGTGTGTGTGTGTGTGTGTGTGTGTATGTGTGTGTGGCCCTGTGTAAGATGCTACAGGGACTGCCTCAAGCTAGAGGTACCAGACAGACTTGTGTTCCCTGCAAAAGACGTTACATGCACCTCATGCATGATTTTGTTATTCAATTTACAAATAATAAATGTGGAATTTTGCCTACTAAATATTTTTTTTTACATTGCAATATGATAATTTTTTCAAGGGGAAAAAGTGAAATTTACTTAAACTTAGGTCTGCACTTGATTAATCCCAACAGGGACATTCATCTTGCTTTTTGTGTTTGTAAATCGTTTTTATTGTTCAAATAAAAACAAAACCGATAAGAATAATCCCTTTGTCTTTTGTAGCTTGTTTTTAAGAAAAACAAAACTGATTAAAACTGTAAAGTGTAGTATGAAAAAATAATGGATTTTATTTTTAGGCCATTTCCCTATTTTGTCTACTGAGAATGGACTTTACAGTGATGTATGAGACACCTTGCGTCTAGCAGTAAAACATTGAACAAAAGTGAACAAAATTTGCATATTCATAGATTCTAGAATTTTATTGAGGTAGAGGGTGTAGAGGCCTTTTTAAAGATATTGACTTTTAAATAATACTTTTCAATGTCAACCTAAACCATTGTCCTAAAACATAAGAAACACATTGTACCAAGCAGGCTGTTGTATATGTGACTTAATACATGTCTGGAGAGGATCTTTAAGACCTTTAAGACAGAGGGGTGGGAACTGTGATCACATCAAGTACGTCGATCAGCAATGATTTTGCAACAAAACTATGAAAGTTTTATTTAGTGATATTCAACTCTCATTTATTGAATTACCATTGTATTATGGGGTTTGAGGACTATCTGATATCATGTGTATTTTGATTTGAGACATTCGAGTGGCTGAAATATTCATATGCAGATTACATGGTAAATGAAATCAAAACCCTTCCTTCTTTCTCCAATGTATTATTATTATTATTATTATTATTATTTGCATCACGTGCAAGAAAAAAAAATGCAGGGAAACAGTCTATTTTGAAGTATGTTTTTACAAGTGTTTTGATGGAGAAGGATCTGGGCTCAGAACCTGATGGTTGACAGTCCAGCCAACACCCCTGTCATAGTAAATCTGTCATTGCATTGTGTCATGGGTGCAGGAGTAAGAAGGACAGTCCAATGTGTAGTATAGTGGCGATTATCATGCTCAGCTTCAACTCAGGGTGCAAGTTGGTCTCTGAAAACCCTCTATGGAATTGATTTCCAGAAAGAAAGATAATTACTCTCAGTTCCACAGTGTGGGAAATGTGCAATAGACTGTTAGCTCCAGTCGCTGTGGCAGCGGCTGGTCTTTTTATTATGCTACTGTCAAAGCAGCCAGGCTTCTTCATCATAAAACTGCAAAATAGATGCAGAAGATGTTGGGCGCTATTACCCACTTCTCTTCAGAATGAAAGCAAAATGCTCGGGTATACTGACAATGCTTTGATGACAGAGAAGAGAGGAGTGTGGTGTTTATGTGAAAGAGTGTGTGAATCCTTGCTTTTTTAATGTATATGTGCCCAAACATGTACACACAATGAATATAAACTGAGTATGCAGCTGCCACATGTAAATATAACCGCATATATGTATAAATGTACATCTGTTTACACATGTAGTTTGTAAAAAATATTTCAACCAAACTTTGTATCTACTCAGGGAGTGGGTTCTCATCCACAGAATCCACTATCTTGCACCACCATGTTTATGGTAGCCCAGAATGGACAAAACACTGGTTTTTGGCAGGGCGTTCTGACTTCATTAGGGAGGGTGAGCTGGCTTTCAGTTGGTTGTAATCTGCAACCTTCCTGTTAGATGCCACTAAATCCTTGACATTGGAGCTTTAAGATACAACTAGACAGCAGGGCACATTCATCTGGGAGATACAGAGAAAAAATGGCCCGTGGCCACTGCATTTAGAAGCAAAACATAACTGTGGTTTGACCTGCATATCTATGTGTGTTTATTGTTTGGGCTTTCTCTAAATTTCATGAGATACTGATGAGAAGGGCAACAAAACACATCCAGCACAAAAGCAAATGGAAGAGTTCACATGCAAATTCAGTCTGCAGAGTCGAGCAGGAAACCCTAACAGCATTTAGCAACAAGGAGCTGAGTCAACATTTGTTTTTGTTTTTTTGCAGATGAATTTTAAATGAGCCTCTGAACTTCAGAAGTTCCGTTTTTGATGTCTTAATTTCTCTGTGGTTCTCCTTTGGTCTTATTCATTTTTACTAACTGAAAAATAAGCAGGAGAAACCACTCCATTACATTTTTCAGTATGATAATAAGATCCTTCTCCTTAATTTCTTATGAAGATGTCCTGTGAACACTTAGACTTCTGACCATATCTTCATGATAAAGGACTAGGAACTTTAGCTGAATATACATTTATTAGACTGATGTAGCCAAATTATGTATTTCAGCAGTCTGGACACACGTCTCCTTGCATACTTTGTACTTTAATTTAATATGACTTGAAAATGTTATGGACATTCAGTTGGTTTGGATAGACTTTGTTAAGCTACCCACTCCACTGATGGTGTGTGTGTGTGTGTGTGTGTGCGTGTGTGTATGTGTGTGTGCGTGTGTGTGTGTGTGTGTGTGTGTGTGTGTGGAGCGCCTGCACAGACAGATGGAGCGGTGGATGAACCCTTATTTTGAGCATACGAAGTCTGGGGCATTATCACAGATGTACTGAAAAGGAAACGACTCCTTTATTATCCTCAAGACAAGTATTCAATGACATCATTGAACTTGTAACACCTGTTTTCAGTCCTTTGAAATGTACACTTGTAGTGCTGTGAGATGGGAAAGCTGAATGCTGAAAGCAGTGTTTCCATTCCCTATCTTTATTTATTAGTGTGGGACTATAGGCACTGGCTACTTGACAAACCTTGTTTAGAAAGCAGAATTGAGACCAAGCTATTCAAAATTTTTGTTTCCCTGAAACTGTGTGATCTTCACCGTCAGACCTTTGAAGGAGCTGCAGCACTGAACAAGGACATCTGCCGCTTCTGTAACGCAAGGTATATCCAGAAACATGCATTTATTAGCCATGCATGCATCTGCTCACAATTGAAGGAACTGAATTGAATTACATAACTTGTTTTGTGTTTTACTCATTGTGGTGTCTAGTCAGTGTTGTCTGATAATATTTTGAGATTCAACTTTGAAATTTCCATCGTAATCCCAATAAGGGACAACGAAATTTTATCGGTGGACTTTTGGGCAGTGAAAAGTGGCATTTAAAGGGACACTTTGCCGATTTGTGCCTCAGCTTTGGATCTAAAGGTTTGAATATTTCATCCTCTGCTGCTTTGAATTAGACCATTCTTTTTCTCAAATCTGTCGTTGCCCACAACTTTATGGAGATACTAAATCTCTGGATCACCCCTATATAACATTAATCAGCAATTTGTCTTGAAACATGTTCTTGTTACTCTGGATAACTCATAGCTCACACTGTTAACAGTTTGTCTTGGGTCTATTTCTTTGGCAGAAAGTACTTTCAATGAAAACTTTTCATAGTGTGCTTTTACCAATCCCGTGGGTACCACAAACACAATTCTGTTCACCTCAATTGTAAATATGTGGCAGCAGAAATATAAGGGAAATCTAGTTAAACACAAGCAACTTCAGCACTAGAGCACTTAACGGTATGCAGCCTATTTGATTTTTGCCTGCAGGAGTAATGTTGCTGAGTACCACTACTCCTGGGTGGAGCTGGCACAAGTCTGTGACTAAAACCATAACCAAGTCAAAACAGAAACAGTGCAGGAAATGTACTTGCTGAAAAAATAAAATAAAACTCCTGTTGGCTAATGAAAACTCCCTAAACCGTGGGTGTTCCAACTTTCCCAGTTGTTTAAGGTGCTTATTTACGAATTACACAGAAGCACTATGGTCGATCATTCCACGGCACTCCTCCATGGTCACGCATGATATTTAAACAACATGATTTACCTTCACCATTAGAAGTCCTACATCTTCTGGCAAGAGTCAGTTCTTCAATATTAATATTAAATCTTAATGCTAATTAAGGATACGATAGATTTTCAGTTGGTTTTGTTGAAGCCTGCTTGTAAAAATCTATTTGTGTACATTAGAATTCATAAAATGTTTGTATTCTTTAACCATAATCTATAAATGAAAGTGACAACTCTTGTGTATATTTATACAGCAATAGATTGTACAAACATTATAAATGGAATGCAGAGTCGTCATACCACGATATGTTATTTAAACCACATTCTTCATTCCCAGCTGATGGTTAAGACTAGTGGCACTGATCTGGCGAGAGACCAGCATAGGTAAAAAAGGAAGTGTGTTTTTGTTTTTCATATATTTGGTTGAACTGACCATTTAAAGCCATAAAGGAAGCCATAACTCACTCTCATTAGACACGTGAGCTGCTTGCCTGCGACAAAGCATCTCTACAGTTGAGCCAAACAGGTGTGCTGAACACATCCAGCCAGGCTGACATTTTATTCAACTGCTGGATTACCTGACCAGCACAGTGCTCAAGCAAGACTTGGCTTTTGCAGGACATAAGTTTTCAAGACTTGACTTTTATTGCCTGGCTGTAAGCGAACAAGTGCTAACGGCTCAGCACCTGGCCCTGGCAGGGACCTCTTGCTAATTCACTCTCAGAGTGTCATGTCATTTTTGATGACCTTTGCTGACTCAACTCAGCTCCTGTATGCATTACAGTGACTCGCATTGGAGAAGTTGGATAGAGAGTAAATTATAGTGTGGATTTGTGCAGCCCGTTTTAGACCTGTTCCCAGGGCAACAGAGCCAGTCCAATGGGTTGAGGTCTAAATACAAAACACAGTGTCAATAACTGATCATAACTGATGTTTGTGCACTTTGATCCAGTCACAGTATTCAGGATGTTTCTCACAGCTATGTGCACAGTGCCATCTAGTGCAAAAAACATTAACACCTGTGCAGAGGAAGAAATGTAAAAGTGGATGTATGTTTGTGTGAAGTGCATGTTCAAGCATGCAACAGATACTGATCAAAGACATACAGTTCAACACAGATGCAATCATAGACAGCGTCATACAGAGTTATTCTTTGTACTAAACACAATCAAAGAACATCAAACATGTACATGACATACACAAACAGATCTTTGAAGTTAGTTCCTGGCCAGTTAGTATGTCTGATTGCTGTGATATTTTTGACTCTTTTCGGAGTCCTTTCTCCTTTATGAACTGTTGATTAATGTAAATTGAGTCTTAGTCTTGAACTTGCAGTCCATCGTCAAAACAACATGTAAAAACATCTCTCCTAGTCATCCAGCTCAAAATCCAAGATCTAACCCATAAGCTACATCAACAGCTTTCTGTGCCACATCAATGAGAGGCATCTTATAATCTGCAGTGTGTCACCTTGTAGGAGTAAATTTAGCATCAGCCAGAGAAATGACAGAGACGGAGAGAAGACAGAAAGATGGATTGTGTGTAGGAGATGTCCCCTCTGTGACCCTCTGGTTGGTTCCTCTGCCTGTTCAGAACAGATGGAAGCCATGAACATCACTGCAGTGATATCCTTTTTCTTCTTTCCCTCTCTGGACTTTTTCCATATAAACTCTATAAGAGATCTTCTGTGGTTGTGTGAAGTAGTTTATCATAGAACAGTGTAAACTGTACGCAGGCAACAAATGCTACTCCCTGTGTTGACTAATGCATCTTTGTCACTGTTCCACATCTCTAATGCAGCTATTATGTTTACGAGGCTGCTTGCGTAGATGTACAGCCAGACAATAGTTTCTGACTTATCCTTTGGATTTCTGTGTACGAGTTGAAAGCTGGCTTACTCCCAAAATGTAGAACATAACCAAAGGACATGATGGGGAGCAAGGTTCACTGTTGTAGTGCTGACAAGTATGTTTTTTGGCCTTCTGTAAAATGAAACATATTAATTATAGCCATGAATACAATCATTTTGATGCTATATGGCATTTGACATTGTCACCATTCTGTCCACTCCAACCACACCGTTTCACTAGCACTAAGTGGATAAAAATTGTAACTGAGAATAACCCTCCCCAGCCCAGACCTGCTTCCTTCATGCTTCACTTCATACAACTTTTTTTAAAGTCAGAACGGAAAACTGACACAATTCTGAAAGATTAAAAAGATCTAAGTGATTATTTTGAAAACCAATAAAAGATACCACTGTGGTGATGTAAGTATAAACTGAACCATAGCAACGATCCTGATTGGTTAGAAAGTGTGACTGAAGTTTTAGTAAGCAGACAGATCTGTATTAATGTGCCACTATTAAACTGTATGTAGAGACAGCAACAGTGAGGTTTAGCTAAAGAGTTTCCCATGTCTGTGTGGGTTTTCTCCAGCTACTCCAGCTTCGTCCCATAGGTTAGGTTAATTGGTGACTATAAATCGCCCCGAAGATGTGAATGGTTGCCTGTCTCTATGTGTCAGCCCTGTGATGAACTGGCGACCTGTGCAGGGTGAACCCCGCCTCTCCCCCAATTTCAGCTGGGATCGGCTCCCGCCCCCCTGCAACTCTGCAAAGGATAAGAGGTTATAGATAATGGATGGATAGATTAAGAGAGAGAGAGAGGCCTGAGAGAGAGAGAGAGAGAGAGAGAGAGAGTGTGTGTGTGTGTGTGTGTGTGTGTGTGTGTGTGTGTGCGTGTGTGTGTCTGTGTGTGAGAATGAGAGAGAGAGAGGGGGGAGTTGGAAGACAGTTTTAATAATAGTGTGTAGCACAATTCAGGGCTATTCACTATTCTTTCATTTTTTATAATACAGAAAAGCAAGGTCAAAATTAGTTGTGTGATCAACGAATATTTTAAAATTGATTTTACACATGGCATTTTGTTGGCAAATGCTGGTGGTAAAAGCAGGATATTACCGTCTAAGTTTATCTGTTCCATGATTGTAATTGATTCATTTTTGCATTGGGTGGTTCTTAAGGACCATGTGACCCGTTACAATCACGGAATGTTCAACTGTGAGGGTATTATGAACGTGATCACCATTGCGTAGAGTTGAACAAGGTAGCAAACAGTTAACTGTGCTAGCAACAAATGGAAGCTGTTTAGTAATTTTGGCAAAAAAAAAAAATGCTTGCACCATACTGATGGACAGCAAAGAAGCGGATTATTTTCAGTGGTTTAAAGCCACATTCACAGTGACTTTAGCTCTGTATGAAGCGGGGGGGGGCTCAACTTTTGTTGCAATGCAACGTCATCTGGCAAGAGGCTGCCATGGTCAATTAAAGTACATCCAATACATTCCTGGGAGATTTTTAATGTTAATGCCATATTTCTAGTGTTTACCTCATGATCACAAAAGATAAAATGGTTGCTTCCATTATAACTTTCCAGTAGTAACATCATATCCAAATGGACTTCCCTCATTGACTTAAAAAACGTGCAAAGTGCTTTTTCACTCCTTTTCCTCTACTCTCCAAGAAGTTTCTATGGCCATTTTGATTCCACCGTTGCGGTCCACAGGGACACAAACCTTTCAGATCCACCTTTCAAGCCAGCAGGGGGTAAGTGTTTGAGGCAAAAGCAAGAATTCCATTTTAAGGTGCAGAAATATATCCACCAGTCTTGGATGGTATAGACTAGGCCTACATAAGATAAGACTAAGCTTTATTGATCCCATGTTAAGGAAATTAAGTTGTTACAGACAGCATGAATGAACAACAGACATAGAAAAAGAACTAAAAAAATAAAAAAGGATATAGAATAAAATCAACAATATATGTACATTATACACAAGAGTATACAAATACTGCATCTGTTTCTCAAATGAAAAACTTTGAATTGAAGAAAAATATATAACAGTAAAAAATATTTAATATTGTGCATTACATTTGCACACGTGTAATGGATATTAGCAAATGCAACCACAAATAACAGAGTTATATTATTTTTTGCATTATTTGTGCCTATGGATTGGTCAAAATGAGACAAGAGGCAAAGAGACAATGAAGCATCAAAACATTAATAGTGTTGCCATCAGTGTCGGTAAATGCGAGCTTAGTCCATACACTGCATGCACAGAGCTTCAGAAGCTACTTCAGGGAATACAGCTGATTAGAGGAGTCAACTGAGCAGGGCAGGTAGATGGAAAGGGCATCTGAAGCACACATTTTGATGAATCGACAAAGAGAAAATTACATTTTGACAAGATGGAGAGAAAATATGATATGAAACTTAGCTGGATATTTTGAGAAACAGTAGGAGCTAAAATGCTAACTGACAGCCACATGCTCTCCATTCCTCTAGCCACAGTGGCTCTGATGTACCCCTCAGAGATTTTGATGTACTGTAGATTTGAGTCTTGTTGTGTCATGGTCCATTTACCAGGGGATTCAATTATCTTTTCACTAGCTCTCTTTGAAATATGTAGTTTATGTGGACCTTGCAAACGTATTCAGCTAACATGCTAATAATTAAGTTAACAGCTATCACAAACAATTAACCTTGCTGTTCTCTGACCTGCGACCCATCATGAGGTGGGCAAGCCTGGTATCTTCATATCCTTTCCATGTTCTGCAGGGCTAATGCTGGCCATCTTAAATATCATAGATATATAATAGTACTAATGTTTAGTCTGTCATGCAGTTTCACTGCAACATAAACATTGAGGTCCACACTGAATCAGCTTTTTCCTGTTTAGACAACTATGATGAACTTGCTGCCAGGCCCCAGCATACATATGCACTCAGTCAGTGGAAGTGACAGACTGCAGGGAGTGACACATTGCTATGAAATCCTATTAAATAATATAAAAACAGCAAGTTCAAACCAGATCAGCAGCCTGCGGGTTGTGTGGCAGGACAGCAGCACTCATCACTGTCTGGGAGCTGAGGCGCCTCTGCAAGGTGCACCTCACTGACACAAAACTGAGCCAAACATGACAGAGCCACATCTCCCCCTGTTGAGGGAAAAGTATACTGCTTGTCAAGTCTCTGCAGGAGACGTCTCACGCTTTGGCTGATGCAGGTGGAACTCTACGACTGGTGTGCTAGACTCAGAGAGACTCCAGGGAGAAACTGTAAGTCATGTTTAAAGCTTCACAGTTATTTAATGTGATGTGACATGACAGAACTCACAAACATGACAGAGTCCATTCTGGCTTGGGTTGCCTGATTAAAGTTATCAGCCAGTGATAACATATTGGATGATGAGAGATGACAATATTAAAAACTGAATGATAGTTGCATACAGGCTGAAGCAATGACTCTGCAAACATAGACTGAAGGAAGATATTTCTAACAGCATTAATACTAGAGATGATGTCAGTGTTGACATTAGTTTTGAAAGTAGCAGTCATGTCAGTATTTTAAAGCATTGCTTTGCTTCCATTTTCTCATTTTCACTTGGCTCTGATTAATTCCAAAGCCATTAAAATCTGTTTCATAGATACATAAGAAAGCAAAATGCAAATGATTGAAAAATCACAGAAGTTGTAAAATTAGTAGGATGACTTCAAGGAGGAAATTGCCTTGGAGAGAATTTACTGACAATCCAGCCACTCGGAACAACAAAAGCTCCCAAATTATTCTCTTATGTACGTATGTATCACTACTTTCAGTGAAGAGTTTCAGTGAAATTGATACTGATGTCATAAAGACCATATGAACTCATACAAGAATATAATAGAATACATTTACATTCTATGGTGCACACTGTATGAATAGAACTGATCTCTAACAGTCGCAACACTTGATCTGTTTCAAAATAATTAAATTTTGCAAGTACTATTAAACATCCACACTAAACTGTAATGTGCAGTGGCCATCACAAGCAGGAATCAGAGATGATATCCTCATTCTCCACAGCTCTGCCACAAACTCAGATAAGACTGCCAGCACCTCTGATGGGGATTTTAATGAAACACCGTCTGTCACAGTAAGTATTGTTTGATCACCAGTCGCGTCCACATGGAAAACAAACACAGGCTGGCTAACGTGTTGCAAATGAAAGACTTGGAGATTTTGCAAATGCTTATGTATTTTCTGGCATTATGACAGAATTAACGATGGAAGCCTCAGCGGAATTTCAGTTTATCAGATGGTGTTCTGGTTCAGTCCAATAATCTGCCAAATAAGTCCAGTGAGCACGAGATTTATCTCACTGGCCGTGAGTTTTATTTGAAGAAGACCATTGAGATAAGCCCGCTGGAATCCTAAGTACTGTATGCTAATGTTCTTGAGCGGAGGTCAAAACCTACGAGATAAATGATACAATTTGCATAATGCATACCTGCACGTGACTGGACGTTAATGTAATCTTCTTTGTTCAGACAGAATCTGAAGTTAAACTGAGTTTGTTTAATTGTATGTTAGAATTACTAGTGTCGCCTCATCTGCATCATAACAACTCTGAGTCACACTCAATACACACATATTTTCGTGTACAGATGCAGAGTTATGCAAATCAGCCGGTGGTGATAACAATAGCAGTGCTTCTTTTCATTCTCAGTCAATGGTAAATTCTCCTGTAGGCTATATTTTATTGTCAGCTCCTATTTATGCCAAGGCCAAGGGACAAATACGCCCTTTGCAGTCAAAGCAAAAGATCCTTTTGAGCTGCCTGGTGCATAGCAAAAGGAAAACATGTACAGAAAACCTCTGCTATGAACTAAGGACTGATAAGCAGAATGTAAATGCACAGCTGATATAATGTGCTTATGCTGCATTTCCATATCAAATGTGATCAATTCTTCAGCCTCGTCTGAGTGCTACTGTTGTATGCATGTGACCATATCTTCAGCATTTAATCCAATGAAAACTCTAATGGAGTTCAGTGGATGCAAATAATTTATTTAACATCTGTTTGATGCTTTGGTGCATCTGAGTGATTGTATGTGTTTATCCACGTAAGTGTGCAAAGGCATTTCTATAAATCTTTCATATGCAGCAACCATTGTGTCACTGATCTGTGGAAATGCGGATGTAGAAATATATAAACATACTCAAGAGACTTAACTGTTGTGTGTTGTTTGCATTATTGACTCAGTACCAGTTGCCTTTCAACATAACAAGGTTAGGAGCAAAGGCGCCACTCTATTCTCTTCAGCTGCAGAGAGAGCTCCCCCGCTGGGACTCCACCCTTAATCAAATCAAACATTTCCAATAGCAATTAATATTAGAGCATGCAAATTGCCCAGGAGAGCAACATGACATTCCCTCGATGGACATCCAGGCTCCCGCTCTATCTCTCCTCCGTGTGCCCCCTTTCCTCAGGGGACAGTGAGAGTAGAGGGCTGGCTTGTTAGCTGTGGCCTTTCCCTGTAACTTTGCTTTTACCAGAAATAAAGGCTGGATGGTCCCTGCTCACCCTCACTGCCCTGCACAGCTAAAAGGGCTCTGTAGACATCTGTGTAACTCAGGTTAGCCTTTGCTCATATTATATGTTGAATTATTTTTAAATGCTGTGTATGACATTTAGACTGAAAATGTATTTTTGAGACTGATATCAATGTTAAAGAATAATAAAAATATTTCAGCCAATGTTTTTTAAAAGGACACATGCTTTGACAAGGATACCTTAAATTGTGGTTATTTAAAGCTATTTAATATTACACTACCAAAAAGCTGGGGGGCTCTCAAGGAACAGGTTCATCATAGTATGGTCAATATTGAAGCAGAGGAGGCTTAGATTTACTGACCTTTTGGTGGGTCAAGGCCACAGAACACTGGATACTACACTTCCCACAATGCAGACATTTGTGTCTTGGACTGCGTACATATCATGCTTTTGTCCAAAGCGCTTCACAATTCACCCATTTACACACACACATAAACACACACACTCACACACACACCCCAATGGCAGATAGTTACCATACCCATCGGGAGCAATTTGGGGTTCTGTCTCTAAAATGTGGACAGGAGGTACTGGACATCAAACTGCCAACACTGCATTTAGTGGATGACTGGCTATACCTTCTGAGCCACAGCTGCCCTGTTCCATGCTATTCTTCCTGACTGCTAAATGCCAAACCTACACTCTCAACGTTGCAGCACTGGCTGCACTATTTGCTGCAGCCTGTTAAGCTCATTGAAATCATTGGAGAGCCCCTTTAAGAGGACAATTACAGTTTGGCTTATCAAATTTATCGAACAACTGTCAAATATGCAAAATTGTTCTGTTTGCAGTCCGTAAAACTTTAAAAGTGACCCGTAATAAACAATAAATGGAACTGTGTTGTTTGGATATTTTCTTAAAATTAATATAGGATTAGATGTAATGTACAGTGAATTCGCAACTTGTAGTGATGAGTGCTACCAGGGTTACGGGTCGTGTGTGACCAGCCCTGAAGCAAACTGCAGACAGACAAAGTTAATGCCTAACAGATCTTTCCATGAGGAGTTTGTGGAGACTCAACTAGAGCTATAAACAGTGCTGGTATTGAAATTAAATTCACCAGGTGGGCAGTAACACGCCTCCAAATGAATGCTAATGTTGCTCCATGTCTGCTGTGTAAATAGGCCACTGTTTGCTCAAGTGAATATATGTCAATGTTGTTTTTACGTCTTGTTAAGCTAGCTCAGAGTAACCAAAATAAATAAATAAATAAATAAATAAATAAACACAGGTTTATATGATTTTTAGTTGTGTGGGTAACACTGTTGCTAAATGATCTCAAATATATTTGGGCATTTCATTTTATGCCTAAGGCCTGATATAAATGGCCATACATATCTCATAAGATCAAATCGGATCTGCTGATAATAATGGCTTATCTGTGAGGCTTCCACAGTGTTATTTTTACAGTTCATGTTTTGGAACTTGAAGTCCTTCACCAAATGCTGTCAGTAAAAGTGTCTCATTGCAATCATCACAAAGTGTCACATCACATGAACCTAAAAAAGCGATGAGAGAGAATAAACTGAAATTTACTGGAAGTGGTCAACATGAAAAAATTCAATCTTATCACAGTGTATAACATGCTGCACTACTCTACTGGAAAACCACACACAGCTTCCACTACCACACATTTAAAAAGAAAGGAAATGAAAGTATGGATTTCAGAGTATTGACAGGATATGGAAACTAGCAGCAGAATCAGTATGAGCAGGATCCCAGTGGAACTCACTATCAGTGTGCATCTACATAATGAGAAACAGGTACAGTAGCATTGTAAAATAACGAAATAAATAATGTACCCATGTCTGCATAGGTTTTCTCCAGCTGCTCCGACTTCTCCCAAGAGTCCAAAGACATATACAAGCTGCGTGGGCTGGAGATACTGGCTATGCTTTCCGCTGGCCATGATTCACAGGTGGCACTTTTGGCTCAGGAATTCATGGCTTCGGGAGTCATCAGTAGGTTTTTGGTTTGACCATCAGTTCAGGCAGTTTGGTCTCCAGTTCCCATCAGTCACTGATTAGTTCCTGTAAGAGGGTGTAGCTGTGTTTCATAGGGAAGAGATCCAGCACAGCGAGGCAAGTTTATTTGTATCATACATTTCATACACAAATGCAATTTATAGCATTCTGCATAATGCATTGAAGACATGAAAAGGAAATTCAGACAGCATAAAACCCTTAAAAAAACAAAAAAAAACAAAAAAAAACACACATTGCAATTCAACAGCCCCACAAACAGCCTCCAGAATGACCATAGAGTTGAATCATCACCTCTCTGTTTCCAAAAAACTAAACATTAGAAAGCGTTACTGTAGTAGGAACTGCAGGATTTATTACAACTATATTATACTGCAGCAGTTTTACTTAGCTGGCAACTGAGTGTCTGTCTTGCATTAATTTCCTGGAGCACATTTTATCACCTGATAAACTTGATATGGGGAACATGCTAGCAAAAAGTGACTCATTTAAACATCCAGCAGACATCTTACAAGTAACTGAATGTTCACCTGAATAATAAGCTGGACTGGACTGACAACACAAATGCATGATGTTAAAAAGACCAGAGCAGACTGTATCAGCTGAGGAGAGTCCAGGGGGCACTCCTACACACCTTTTTTTGACTCTGTGGCACCGCACTGATGGAGTGGTCTCTGGGGGCAGCGGCATCTCAATTGCTTACAGGAAGCGATTTAACAGACAGGTTAAGAGGCCAGCTCTGTCCTGGGATGCCAACCCAGTGGAGGTGGTGGGAGAAAGGAGGATGATGGCTAAGCTATCACCCCTGATGGAGAACATGTTCCACCCCACGCAGGACACTCTGACAGCACTGAGCAGCTCCATCAGTGACAGGCTGCTTCACCCGCGTTGTGTGACGGAGATATTCTGCAGGTCCTTCCTTCCTGCTGCTGTCAAAACTCTACAATCAACACTGCTCCCAGTAGACCACACACACTGAAACTGTTGACTCATTTGCAAGACAAGGCCACATTAAACACTGCAATATCAGTATTTCTTATGTGCAAAATGTACATTCAACCAGTGTCTCCTTTACTTATTATATTGTTTACTTATTATTCCTCTTTCTTTTTGAATGATGTGTCTTACTATTGTACTTATCTTATCTTACATATAGCAACATTAGCATTCACATGGCATCATGCTTGTGTCCACCTGTTTACTTTATGTCCATTATTTACTTGATTTAATTCCTGACAAAAATATCTTGCACTTATTTAGCTGTTACATTTCTGTGTCTTTTCCAGCTAGTCACTAACTAGCTGTCTGCTGGTCAGGTAGTGTGCAGTGGGTTTAATTGGAGATTTGGTGAAAACAGCTGCCCCGTGGATCTGGAAAAGACACTGATGAGAGCAGTAAGCCTGAGCCAAAACAGCTCAGTTGTGGGATGAAAAACCAAGCACTCACACACACACACACACACACACACACACACACACACACACACACACACACACACACACAAATACTCACAAGGTGAAAACAATACCAGCCATGCTTGTGCCATGTTTGTATTGTTTTCACCAGTTGGGATATATTGATTAGTGCAGCTGTAAGCTGAATCATTCCAGCTACATGGTTAGCCTTGACACTTATCCTGACTTATGCTAACCTCAGAAAAGACAGAAAACATTTTAAGATGTGCTACTGTGCAAAACGCAAGTGCAGCTGAATTTTGTCTCAGCTCCATCCACAATCCCCTGTCTCGTCTAAATGAAATTTCCCCCCAAATTGGACATAATTACTACATGAAAAGTGCGGCAAATACAGACGGCAGAAATTCACACACAAAAACACACACAGACAGACATACACTTTAACATTAACAGACTGTCAGATGTGTGTTTTCACACACAGATGTATGTGCATAGGCGTGTACACATGCATGCACACCCCGCGGTCACCACACTGACACACATAATGACACATAGTGCACACGCTCACACAACCCTGAGCTTAAGTAACAGACTGTCGTCCTCCTGGCCTGACCCTGCAGAGTTTCCCCTCTTCGAGCAATTAGGTTTACTTCCTGCAGCGCTCAAGTCCTCGTCATTCAGCTTTTAATTGAATATGACGTCATGGGCCATTGAATCTGTCATTATCAAAGGTGGCCTAAGCAATGTATTGTGAAATGAAACAGACTCAGTTTTCATTATAAGCTGAAGGCAACCACCACGTCCAATCTGCAGGTTAAAACCATTGTAGCTGCTCTCACTGCAGGTTGCGGACAGAGCTTTTGATTTGTGCACAAATATGAAATATTACCAAATGATTATTTCATTATTAGACTCAGGTTTCAGGTTTTTAGGAAGTACCCAGAAAAGTTTCATATTTTCCACTACTAACCTTAAAATCACTTTTTACACAGTTTTGAATACAAACACCTGTATGAGACAGGCAGCTCAGGTACACAGACACATGCAGGAAGGAACAGTTATATAATGTACAGTAGTCTGAGCTCAAAAGGTCTTTTTATTTTGGGCAGTTGTACATTTTTTTCCATCTTACCCAGACTTAAAGAACCTAATTGATGCCTTTTGTTACTATGTCCCTCCACAGGCACATTGTACACTATGTTGAACAATTCAGGTTCAGTACTCGTAAAAATATTCCACTTGCTCTCATGTGAATGTTATTTGTAGAAAAAAGTTTATTTCAACTGCACGAAAACAGAGTGAAACTATTGTACAAAATGTTTTTTTTTTCAACCTTAACTAGAATTATTTTACCCGGAAGCTTGTGGGTATGATGACAAGACTCCGCCGAGGCTAATTTAGTGTAGCCTCTTTTCTGTTTCAATCAAATGTGATATAAAATGTCATATCTTTTAATTATGTTGGGGGGGCAAGTCTCAGAATTATGGTAGAATTAGAGATTTGTAGAATCTTGAGGTAACTATCTGGTAACTGTGTTTTTCTAATCATGATTTGGATCTAATACTCAACTCATAGTTCTCATAGTTCTATTTTCAGAATGACAGGATTGTAATCCATAGTTGCATCGAATTCAGAACGTATCTCCATTTGTTTTTCCTTGATAAATGTAATGCTGCCATGGCATTCACTCCAAATGCTCAAGATGGACTGATGTTAATCATGTTAGAAGGACAGTGTGAGCAAACAATACATGAGTTATTACTAGAAAGAATAGACAAGACGAAATGGGCTGACTTTTGGTATGAATCAAAACAAAGAATGGCTTCACATATTACAAGATCTTTTTTAGGGCAAGACCACTTTGCCCTATTATAGATACAAATTTATTGGGGCATCACGCCTGTCCTTATTGGGAGGCTGCTAGTTATCAGCAGTTAGTTGTTGCTTTAGCAACAAGTGAGGCTATCTGGCCAGAAAATTGAAAACACCATCAACAGTTTTCTAAGTGCCTGTCTTCTCTGTCAGGGATACCTCAAGATCCTTAAAACTGTGTTTCCTTCGCTGTGGATGTGTTTAAAGTCCTGTCCTGAGTAGTTGGCTCATTGCTGGAGCTTACCAGGGAAAACAGACAAGGTCAGAATTTCATAATAAGTCATTCATTTCAGAGTTCTGCATTTTCACCTGGCTCTTCTCCTACAGAAAGCATTCAAATGTTACATTTAAAACACTGAAGGACATTTATGCTTCAGTCCAACTTTTTCCTACTTGTACTTTTAAAATACCATGTTTTGATCACAAAAAATATGAAAAACTTCGACAATGTTACAGTTTAGCTTGGAGGTTTTTTACAGTTCACATTCCAGTTCTGACAATTAACTCAATATTTCTGCATAGCTCTTACTCTCTAGACCAATACCTTTTCTCTTTTTGGCTCATCTGTGTGATATTGATACAAAGCATTTATTCTGCTACCCTCTGCGGGCAATTCCTTTCAACTTCCAGCTTTGACAGCATTAAAGTTTAGCTTCCAGCTTTTCTTGCAATATATTTCATCCTTTTACCCCTTCAGGTGAAACAGTTCAGCTTCCAATTCTGCCAGTTGGACATTTCAGCTGTCAGGTTTTTCACCAGTACAGTGACATGCCTTTTAGCTCTAAGACTATTCAGGAAATGCATTTCACTTTTCTGCATTTCCAGTAATGCTTTGAAATTGAATATATTCAAGCTGTCAAAATTCACACAGCATTTTCTACAGAACATGCATTTTATATTTGTAGTTCTGAAATTCTGTAGTAGGTCATGCTGTACTGAAAAAAGCCACCCACCTGTTCTTTGCAGTAGGTGAGATGCACCATAAAATTAAATCCATAATTTTTTAAACTTAAATTCAATAATGGTGCAATTAGTAGTATTGTAACTATTGGGAGTTTAAGGGGGAAAATGAGGGATAGTTAAATGTAGCAGAATACACAGAGAAATTCTAATTAATGGCGTAATGGGTTAAAAAAAAAAAATGTAAACCTATTAAACTGTGCAGATAATCCATTTAAAATCCCATAACTTGCCATATTCTATTGATTTATCCAGAAATTTACCTCAAATTTGGAGTGAAGCCTTGAACCTAATATGAAATATTATGGTCCTTTTTCTGTAGAAATTAAGATGGACATATAAGACAGGCCCTCACACCTTCGTGCATGTCGGGGTGTGTGGCAGGCAAGGGACTGGTTGGCATAACTAGAGAACAGTCACTTATTAGAGGTTATGTTCCAGTATATCAAGTATCACCATGAAAGCTTCATGCAATCAAGTGATGATTGTCACACAAGGCTTACTTCCTACTGCCAGTGGGTGGCACTTCTAATTGGCAAGTAGATGTCCTCAGGCTGGAACTCTTAACTCTTAACAACTTCCTGTTCCATGGCGAAACCAAGAAATTTGAAGAAATCACTCTGGCAAATTCTCTAAGAGGAGTTTGTTCAAGTAGGCTAAAGCACCAGTGAATAGGGAAAAAAAATGGGTTGTTGGGATTACGTTGTGCCAACAAGAGGCTTTTTTGTAGATCTAGATATGACACACAAGCCTCCTGGTTTTTGTACTGATCTCCCTGGGTACAGCCAAGCCCATGTTACAGTTCAATGTAATTTCAGGCACCTTTAATCACTAAAAGAATGCAATTAAAAAGTGATTGTTTGTTAATTAGCAGGTTATGTCAAAAGTTTGTACTGAATTTGGAAGTCTGGCAAAATGGCTAATTTTAACAAGTTGTAATTATTACGACTAGTCAGAATTTTTTATTCAATGTATCTACAATGTCATTCTAACAAGTCAAAAGGGAGAAAGAGATATACTGATGAGTCAAAATATATATAGAGTAAGAGGTGTGGTTGCTGGTATTCATCCATCTTTCTCAGTCTATTTTACAATCCTGCCATTGAAGAGTTAGAAAGCATTTCAGAAGTTTCACCCTCTAACACTGTTAACAGACTCCTTATTATGTTTATCCTTCTGTCTTATCTATCAGTCTTGGAACTTGGTTGTTTTTCTCCTTAATGCCGACTCTCTTAGATTGCTGTTTCCTATTAGTGTTTTATGTGTTTTTAAGGAGTGGTGAATTTAAAACTCCTTCAAATTCATTTGATCAAGCTAAATATGTTACCTTTCCAGATTTACCCTTTTACTCAAATTTCTTTACTTTTTTCATTGAACTCTCTAAAAATGGGGTCGCTTGTGCTGTAATTATTGCTTGCATTAATTCTCATTTCAGTCCTTTTAAATCTGCGAATAAATATTATAACAGGCCATCCTACGTTCAAGTCTCAGTTTAGCTCATTTAAAGCGACAGGACAGTTTCAGATCCTCTGCTTGTGCCTGTTACATACACCCTGGTGCCACCACAATAATCAAAACACAAAGATCTCTACAGCTTTAACAGCATATGGTAAGCAATTGCATGTAATCAGGGGTAAGTGGTTTTATTTTGATTGATATTTTATCTAGTGCACTCATTAATTACCAGTGCTCTGGTCACTGCTGACCTCTTTTGCCCAAATGCATTAATTGCTGAATTTCAGGTCTTGAGTGTCTTATGAATGAATGTATTAAATTTTGAAAGTGGTAGGTCATGGAGACATTACTGCCTAAGCCTAATCCTTTTTATATACCATTCCTGTTACAAGCCATGCTGACTAAGCTCAAACTTGTTAGGTCTCTGCTGGCCATTTGCCATTGTTGGATAAGATAAGGTAAGATATATACCTTTATTGATCCCATGCTGGTGAAATCAGGATGTTGCAGACAACAATAATAGCAAGAATAGATAGATGATAAAAAAAAGGGGTACAAAATAATATCAACTATATATATGTACATTATATACAAAAAAGAGTATAAAAATAATTCTGCCAATGAAAATTTTTTGAATTGCAAATGGTAAGATTTGGATAATGAAATACAGTGTTTTGTACTATTGTACAGTAGAGAATACATAACACAGTAGATATATAGATAGATCTACGTATATCAGGCCAGAAAAAAAAAAAAAAAAAAACATATAACCCCTAACCCTACCCCTACCCTATATATATATATATATATATATATATATACACTTGATCCAGGAAATACAGGGCAACAGACATAGCCAAACACTGAAGGCTAAGTTATTTACCAGGGTGTAGGCGATCAAGGGAAGTC